>JAOYRR010000227.1:0-254478 GCA_038994665.1 Podotricha telesiphe | reverse complement strand
TGAAAACTGTAACTTTAATGTAACTTTATTACAGAAAAGTAGTTTATATGTGTTGAGAAAAAAAATGTAGAGGTTCTGTAATAGTTTAAAATAATTCGTGAATATTTCTATGTTGAAATAGAGACAAGGAAACGTTGCATTTAAATTATACATATTTTTACAGACTTGCTATTTAAAAATACAAAAAAAAAAATGTTTATGTTTTTGTTGTAGATAGATATCATGTAACTCTCTTTACCATTGCTTACTTAATAAACTGGACTAAAATATTATTAGTAATTGCCTGAAATAGTTTAAGCGGAAAGTGCGGGACTTAGTGTTAATGTAAAATAACGTACAAACACTTGAACATCGCAGAATTTTTAATGTAGCTATATATATAAAAAAATACATATTTAGAAAACGTATAACAATTTGAACGCAGCGAATAACACTTTAAAAAGGGTAAAAAAAAAAAAATACTATATATATGTTCTTTAAGGCGCTGCACAAACGTAGACACTTTTAGTTACCGACACAGCAGGCGGCTTTCACAAAAAAATATCAAAGAAGAAAACCGTCTGTATTCTTGTTCCATATCTGTGCCATTAAATTAACTTTAGTCAAATAAATTTTTCACACAAACATTTAAATACCACTCAACCAAGTAGATATTACTACGAATAACTCAAACACTATTCGTTCTACAAAGGATCATCATTATTGGTTGAGTGAACCAATAACGATGATTCTTTTCATAAAAAGTTATACACACATAATAAAGCAGTCGAATTGAGAACCTTTTTTTGAAGGTTACCTAAAAACCTAAAAATCTAGTTGATGTGCGCCGTTAGCGGCGTTCGGACACTGGTACATGATGAAAGATTTAATTACAGGAAACAGCATTGCTGTGTGCGGTGGCGACGTAGCTCAATATAATTTATAAAAAAAATTGCAACTGACAACTTTTAGTTTTCAGTTATTTACAACGAACACGTTTTGGTCGGCTACGAGTATGTGTCAAGTGGAAGTAATTGGACACAAAGGTGTCTACGTCTGCGCAGGGTCGGCTTATTTCATATTCAATGGTAGCTGTATCCCACACAAGACATAAACTGTCCACGTTTGCGGAGCGCCTTAGACAAGCGACCAAATTCTTCGAAACTATAATATTTTTCGAATAAAGACAATTTAATAATCACTCACCGTTACTAGATGTGAAAGTGAAGTTGTCGCGTTGCACGTTTCCTGAAACAAGGAATAAATAATGTCATTCGAAACTAAGTTGTAATTTTCTTTTCGATTTACGATCAATGAATCGGATGGTACTACGGCAAGGTCGCTAAGTTTATTAGTATTCTTAGTTACAACTTGTACATAGTAAATAATAAAGCCATGTTCATATGTTTATAGTACACTAGTAGCAGTAGCTTTATTTCTTCACATAATCTTATTGTGACATTACTTTCTCATTCTACACACAGACTCACAGATTCATACGGATTTGTAATATTGAAGTATTTCTAAATTTTAATATTTAATAAATTTAGTTTAATGTTAAAAGCACATACATATTTAATGTAAGAAGAACTTAAAATCTTTTTTAGCTTCACGCTTTGTCCCGCATAGCAGAATAGATAAAGAGAAACCTAGCGGTACAGCTGAATCTTGGACCGAGACATTGCTGTGTTCACGGTGTGCTCATGTCTTATATCCATCTGATTTCACACTTGGTAAATCAGTAAATATTTTTAAAAATTCACCGTTTAAGTAGATGTCAAACCCGCTACTATAGCGTGAAAGGTAGGTATAATGTATTTACACCAGTTCGTACACCGTTTATAATTGTACTAGAGGTCCATATGCAGCATCATTCTTTGGATTTTGTGAAAAATCAAGCAAAAAGTAGGGAAACATGTTGAAAGTTAATAAATTCAAACATTGTATTAATAGGTGAAGGAAAAGAATGTATGCCCTTTTTGCGATCTACTTTTAGCTTATATGCTATCCATATCAGCTAAAAGTCAATAAAAAAGGGTAAGAAAAGTCCAACACGCTAATTTCAATTTACTTTTACCAGCTTCAATCTTTACCAATATCATTGTAAGCAGAAATAACCTAGTGTCGAGAAAGTTTTATTTCGCCTTGCTCCGAATTAGAGACATGACCTATTAAGTGGTGGAACTTAAGGACGTGCTTTGTCTTTGCTTTGTGAAAAATAAATTAAATATAATCTTTCCCTCAAGTGAGAATCGAATTCTCAACCATTGCTTTTACAGCCAGACAATTTGTCACTGCAGCACGATTGCTTCCACTATTTGCATTGAGAAATTTACTCATTTCGTTCTGCTATAGTGGTCGTCGATTCAATACCCACTTGAAGTCAATTTCTAATAATACGTAGCTAATTATTGCTAGATGGACAAGTTCACGTTAAGCCAAGAAAATACTAGCCTAGCCAATTATGCTCACCTAGACACCTATGCGTAATGTTAGTTAAATGCTCTAAATCTTGAACAGTAGTATTGATATTTATATATTAAGTTTTACTTTATCATTATTTTAATATAGATATATGATATTTACTTTGATATAAAATAACGTTAGCTAGAAAATACTTGCCTCTTGTTAACAACTCCAGTAATTTACTCGAGAAATGAAACTCGGGTGTAAACATTCTTATCATCGCTTTCTGTATTAATTTATTATATCATAATAAATTTCACTTTTCAGTATATTCACACTTTATATAAACAATTATATGTCATATAATTAAACATCTATAATAGTTATTCCCATTGAAGATATTTTTGAAAAAGAAAAACGCACAATTCACTTTGATGACACTTTTAATTTAACGTCACAGCATATTAACAATTTGACAGATAATAAAAAACTGTATTTTTTATAATTTCAACTAAAACCTTTTTTTATTGTATATATTCGTCTGTAATTTTAGTGTAATACAATGTAACATATTAGTTTCTGAACCGAACGGCAGCGTTTAATTATGCCGTCCCGATTCATTAGTGCAGAGATCAGGGACGGATGCCCGATGGATTTCACGTATACAATTATCGGTTACTATATTATTATAAAGTATTTATTGAGTGTATTTTTATAATATAATTGTGATGATTATAATTCAATTTAAAGGTAAAATATAATTTACCGATAGATTTAGATATATGTAAATTAAATATAAGTTAATTGATATTGAACTTATATTTTAAATATTATAGTTTTGCGCCTACAGCTAATATTGTTTTTATGACGTTAACAATATTTCAAATCGATTTTTTGTATTAAATATGTTCCAAGCCCAAAACAAGCAATTATATTAAGCCATCGCTTAGAAACAACATAATAGAATTTCTCAAACATATTTCATAAATTATTCATTTCAAATAATTGAGCTATCAAGCGCGTACGTTAATACAAACGCAGGTAAATCGAATCGAGAGCGGATATATTTTACTATTCGAATACGAATACACGAATAGACAAGTGAAACAATACAATGCCCACAGTTATTTTAACAGCTGGAGGAAACTATAACTCTTTGAGAGCCATTGAACGGCGCGAACAATCTGCACGTTCCCAGGGAATATTTTAAGCATTTTATTTACCGAGTCCGGCCCACTACTTGGCTTCAGAGGTCAGGGTTGCCGACGCTCGTCTTTTGACCTCTGGAATTCCATCCTTTTCTTTCACTGTATAAAAAAGTCAGTTTGTCTCACTCGCACAGGCCGCAACTTATTGTTTGACATACAACCCTATACGTCACTAGTGATGGTCTTGTTCTGTCGCGCCTTCTACCGCATATAGCCGTTTCTTACCAACAGGTTATGACATATAGCCTTTTGACCTGAAGTCGGTTGTGCGTCCTCTTTTATCGTATGGACCCAGTGTTTTTTGTCCCTCTCGCTCGTAAGCGACCTCTGATGCTAGCCACTTGAATAGATTAGGTGTTTTCGTACTGTGAGCCAATATTCATTGATTGATAGTATTTGGTTATTTTAAATATAAAAAATATATAAGAAATGTACCTCTTGCTTTTCATGTTACTGGTTTTTGTTACTGCTTAAATGGGATAAAAACTACATAATCTGACAAAAATCGATAACCTTATGTAATAAAAATATATTTGTATTTTGTTAAGCTTCACGTTTTTTCCCACATAAAAGGTAGTCTGAGAGAACCAAGCCTTAAGCTTCAGCTCTCCGTTGTCCACTTTCCACCCGAAAGCGAGACATTACAATAATGTATATATACAATTTGAATAGTATAGACAACTTTTTAATTCATTTAGCTTTTTTTCATATCTTTGAGTGAAAATGAAAACATTTAAATTTACAGATTTATAATATTACTAGGTTTCGTAACCTTATATACTATTTTCGTTGATTAACGTATACATGTATTTTTAATAATTGATATTTGTTACATTTATTTGGAACTTATATAGATTATTATAATCAATTCAGATATTAACTGTAATATATTATGTATTTTATTTCTATTGAAAAGATTTAATAAGTAAGCTTAATAGACATTACAAGTCGTGATTGATTTTATTTTCATTACGAAGAAATTGACGAGTAGCGATGTTTAACAATTTTAAATATTTTTTTTTATTCGGTAGAAATTGAATGATTTAAAATTCACGGCATAGAATATGTTCTAGTTACTGTAAATAGATGAACAAATTAAAGTATAAAGTATAACAGCGTACCGGCACACGCGCACGCGCACATACGCGTGTCGCCTCGTAACTTTTTCTAGCGCTGACCTGCGGCTATCGAGAGCACCGACCATTGCTGTTACATTGAGTCACGAATATTACTAGATAAATATATAAAAATAGTATTTTAAACTTTCATTTCTTTCATTTAAAATAATTCAAAATCATAGTAAATTAAAATTGTGTTTTCTATGAAAGTTGTATAAAAGACTAGCTGTCTTATATTTTACTTATACATCTAATTGCTTATAAAAAACAGCACCTATACTTTTTTCATTCTCCATTTTTTGCACGAATTCATAATATTGCGAGTTGACTGGGGGAACCCAATATGCTCCTAGATATATAATGCTAGAACGAGGAAATTATATTAATTTTAATATAGTTTGATCAACGATCTAACGAAACGAACTCTGTTTAACACGTTTTGTTTTTGAAAAATACATATTCAGAAGACGTATAAAAATTTGAACGCAGCGGGATTTGAACCGGCGCCTCTTGAAAACCGCTCTGACCGCTAAGCAATGCGATCTACGTCGAGCTACGTTGAAATTCTTATACGTTTATTACAACTTATATTTGTTGTTAGCATCTCTGTAGAGATTTTTACAAATTGCTTCTACCTAAATATGTCTTTTTCAATTTCCTTAGTGTGCGAATAACACTTAAAAAATGTTTAAAAAATATACCTTATATTTTTATTTGGCAAGAGTAAAACTGATAAATGATTACGTGCTTTATATTTTGCTAATTCGGGAAGGTACGAAGGTACGAACAAATATAAACAACATATCTCTTATATTATTTACTATATATTACTATATATATTGCTTCAATATATATAATTTAACAGAAAAGCCTACTCCACAGCACAGCAAGTAGTTGCTCCTGAAGAAGAAAGCGCGATGGTTGGCGTCGGCGCGTGCGCACCGTGTTTTTGCCGCGATGAATATTTATCGCTCGCTCTTGCCATTAGCGACCGGTGTTCTTCCCCGCTCATCCTGATCGAGATATCTTTTTCTTTGCCTTAGAAATGCTATTGGCATTCCATTTGTAAAAGGTAATAAATAAGTCACTTTGTATGTGTTTATTGCACGAATGTTTTTTTTTTATTTTTAACACATTTCCTTTATTTCACGGCATAAGAGAAAATCTTGTCATACACCAATCAGTTTTCAGCAATCACATAAATTTAGTCATGACCCTTGTTGATTATTGAAAACTAATGATGCGTTTCGTCTTTGTAGGCCAGGGGAGCATATATTAAACCATTTCCCCGCTGAAAATATTTTAAACGCTAAACAAACGATAATGATACACAAAGATATGTGAATTATGAAATGCATTTTATGTAATTATGGAAAATATATATATTTTTTTAAGTATTAAGCCTAGCGTAGCCCAGCGTAAGCCTATATTAAGTAGTATAGGCTTACGTTTGACTACACCAAGTCTGATGTTAGGCGTTCATGTGGTTTACGATGACACACGCTTGCCTATTCTCGAGATATTTGGAGATCCTCAAATTTTACGCCTTGAAAAATACAAACGCCGGCAATCATTTTACCTTTTAATTTTTAAAATTTCACCCCACTAAGAATAAATTCTGTTTTGTCTATCATTTTAAAAATCTTTATATAAACTTAAGTTTATTTATTAAAATTAATATTACAATAGTAGTACGTGGTATGATCCTCGTACGTTTTAAAACCGACTGACTATAGTTGATGATTTTTAAATTGATTCGGCTTTAATACTCGATGATTTGTGGCTGTTTTGAGAAAAGCTTAGCAGTTTGTATGTGGATAACTGTGAGAGATGATGGTGGGTTCAATTCCCACTCATGGCAACGTGTGGATGTATAATTAAGCTGTATCATTATACCAGATAGGATAGGAGAGAAAGGACTGTAAAATAAAATCAACCATTGATAAGGACACTAAAATATACGACTACGACTTTAAGCTATCACCTTAAAAATAGTGTAAAGTAAAAGGTTTGTGGAAAGAAGATAAAAAAATCATCTTCTATATCTGTTACGGTTAAATTCAATTTCTTAAATAAGGTTAACTAAAAACTAACATAACAATATATTATAAAAATATTTTTACTGTCCTTGACTCTAGGTTCTACCTGCTCTTCCTACCCTACTGCTAAGCAAGAAAAACTGTAAAGCTGTATCCATTGTTACACATAGGAATGATCAAATATGCATTCATAGCTTAATTGTTAATATCATACATTAAAATTTACTTTATTTATATAATGTAGGAAATCATGTATTTTTACTACTCTAAAACTACACTTAGTACTTTTTCAGGTATCTGCATTTAAGATACATTAGTATATATAAGCAAAAACTTGCTTTCCTTTTCTACCTCTTTTAGGGGTATTGGATTTTTGGATGGTATTTAGGAACTAGCTATTTTATGCAAATATCATATAGAGTGGGATTTGAACCAACAACTAATACGTCTAGTCTAGTGCTCCATAATAAAGCCCATCAGCTATTAACAGGTAGGTATATAGTTTATGAAAATACGTTGACATGTAAAATCGTTACAAAACGAGAACATTAAAATTATAAAAGTATAAAAGCAAAAAGTAAAACACTTCTGTATTCACCTTAATGATACAGTATGCGCATGGAGCAACAATCATATTTTCTTCTACCATCATATTAATGTTTGGCTCGTGCCAATTATTACTTGGTACTTTCTTACTTTAACCTGCAAAACTATAAAGTTGAATAGTATTTACGACCTTATTACTTACACATTACGGTATATTTACCCGTGAAATATTTTCTAAGCAACTCTACAACTTATAGGTTTTCATACTTGATGTAGAGTCAAGTTTTTGCTAGGTATCCGGTGAAGCTAATAATTACGTGCTTCACTTGGGCTTGGTGCGATGGGTGTTTCCGTTCTATTTTTTACTAACTGATTTCCCACTACAGAAGTCAATGTGTCAGTTTCACTGTTCTGAGAGCGCTAATTTTCTGTTCAGAGATATATCTCTGTCAAGAGCACTTTTACGTAAATAAATGTTGTATTTATTATTAAAACTAAATAGTTAGTTGTTTTTCAAATATAAGCGTGTTAGAAGGCACTACCTAGTTATATTTTACTCTGCACTCTACTTTCCTTTACTACTTTAATAGTTTTTTAATTTAAATAACAATCAGTTAACCATTGTCTTACTCAAACGATAATATTAAAGATATTTACGATAATGTCAAAAAACTATAATTTATTATAATAATTTAATAAAATTTTATAAATTGTAATAATAAGTTTCAACTACTTAGTAAAACTTAAGTATTACTTTTTACTTCGAAATTATTACAAGATTTCTTGATTTATGTGCATCTTTTATTTTCGTCAAAATTTTTACTATGCATATGCATAAAGAACGAAGTAAATAAAAATGGGAAGGGAATAGGCACTATAACCAATTTCATATTTTTATACTCCAAAATTATATCCAAATTTTAAAAAAATATCTATACTTTTTAAAGTTTCATATCGGGATCTCAGTCATTTAAACATGTTTTTTCTATTTTATATAAATTCATTATTTGAATATTTTTCTATATCTTTACGCTTTTCCCGTATAGCAGGGTAAGTAGAGTAACTTGTTTCAAGAATTATAACATTGAAAATAATTAAAATATAATCATTTCCACGAGTAAGATCGGATCCATCAGGTATACACTGTGCCACGATTTAAAAAAATATGAAAAGAGTAAATCTAAATTTCACGCGTAAATAAAAAAAATTGTAGTTCAAAACCTATATTTAATAATATTATTTAAAGTACAGCAACAATACTGTCTCGACCTGCTTGCCTCTATCTTTGGTCAGTCGACCATACTTTGTCGTAGCCCTATAATCTGGGCAATATAAACCTATGATTTGACGCCGTGACCACTGACGAGAAATGTCAGGGGACAGAATAGTAATTATGGTACCGTGCCCTATGGTATGTAGAGGTCATATAGAATAAAGCTTGTTTGTTGTGCCTTGTCCGTTTGTTGTACTATATTTATTTATTTTGTTTTGAAATAAATCAATTTTAAAATGTCATCGCGTTGCGAAACACAAATAGTAACATATCGTAGCAGGGATTAAAACATATAGCTTAAATGGCCAGAGAGTTTATATAGCGCCTTTTCTTAAAGAACGTAGATGCAAATACTGCTAAAGTTTCAGCTTAAATATATTGTATTGTATAATATACTTCCTGTTGAAGCCGTGGGTCAATGGGAGAGCGTCTAACTGCAAATGTGATGTGATTTCATGTCTCCGCTCTGGTAAGACAAAGCGCGGCGTTGTGTTCCGTTACTCAACACATTGTGTGTCCTCGAACTCAGGCAGAAAGTGGAGAACGGAGTTTTTTAAGGTGGAGAAGTGGAGAAAATGAGCCAATGTCTATTATGGGTCTTCGCCAGATCCAGATATTTAATTAGTAGGTCAACGGAAAATTCCTATCTCTTTCTTGATAATTAGCTAGACTATTATTGTTCTTCATCAGATTGTTTCCTTGGTCGTGTACAGGGTTAAAGATCGTACAACAAAAAAAAAATTCAAATCAGTGCAGTGTATCCAAAGATGTTCGGTTCGAAATCGTAGATTCATGAGCTATTGCTGTTTTTACATCCCCCTAAATTATTTTTCCTTAAATATACTTATATTTGATGTACACACACAACTTGTTTGCTGTTATATTTTAGTATAGATTATGAACTTTACCTTTCATCCTTTCAGTAAAATTGCAAAATTGGTGACTTAACCCAAACATATACTTTGCCTTACAGTGTGTGGTCGACTTCAATCAAAAATCATAACTTAAAATAACATGCGTATCAAATGCCTAAAACATGCTGACAGATACGGCCTAGTTAATATAATATGAAGATGTAACCAAATATACCTATTCTACAATTAAGTTCTTCAAAGAAAAATGATATAACCCAAAAATAAAGAAAAGCATAACAAAAATTAAAACATTACTAATTTAATATGATCTCTATGAGAATATAAAACATAAATTAGTGTAACATAACTGATCACGGTGGCTCAGCAGGACGGCGTCTGACTGTAAGCGCATTGGTTGTAGGATCGATCGCCGTTCGGGGGAATGATTAAATTAAAGCTATATTCATTTTCCTTCTATTATAAGACAAATAGTAGCATTGAGTTTCTTAACTAAACAAGCAATGTCTCGAATTCGGGAGGAAACAGAGAACAGTCTCATAACACTAGGTTCTCTCTGGCTGTCCTATTCTGCAAGATAAGGCGTGAAGCTTGTGTAATAAGATAGACTTTTTATTTAAAAATACATCAATTAGAAAATCTGTACAATTATATATACAAATAAATAAAATTGGAGTTAAACTTTTTGTAATATTAGCCGCTTTTTACTTAATGCAAATGTATGTATAATTATATACCCGGTACACCTACTGAAATAACATTTATTAAAATCTTTGTCCGTAAGTCTGTTTGTTCTGGAATGGCTGGACCGATTTTGACAGCATTTTCACTGACTATCTGTCAGTGATAAGCTGATGTGATAAGGAGTAATTTTATTTAGAATTCCACGCGGACAAAGTCGCGGGCGAATCTAGTTAAAATATAAAACTTAAATTTACTTACTACATTTTAGTTAGAATCTATTCAATTAAGCCACTCATGTCGTTATGAAATCTTCAATGGTAACCTGTTATTCTTTGTCGTGGTTTATGCTTCTGCGGCGCGAGCGCTCTCCCATGACGACTCTACGGCGGGAAAACGTACTGTGACTTTATGTATGTACTTAATAAACTAATTTGTCAGGAACTTTGCTTCTATTGTTGTCAGCAGGACACATAAAATAGATCTAATAACTAATAAATTGAGGTAAAATGCAAAGTTACATGTACTTTTAAAATAAATAACGTAAACGTATACGTTTAGATTCAGTTCAAACAATTTCCCACATATACCCGAGTAGGCAGAGAGAAACTTGGTGTTAAGATATTCCGTTCCCCACTATGTGTCCAATTTTCGGGCTTAGTGGCGAAACTTTGTCTAACCAGAGCTGGAAAATTAAAGAAATTACATGTCCCAATCACCCCCTTAATTTATCATCGCTTTCTGTCAAACGAATCTGGATAATGGTTAAAATATTAGTCATAAAATGGTTCAAATATTTAACTAAAATTCTGGCTCTGATGAAGACAAAGCTGTTTTGGGTCCCGCCATACAACATGCAATGTCTCATATTCAGGCGGAAAATGCGAAAAGGGAGTGTCGTGACACTAAATTCACTCTGCCTTCCCTGCTATGTGGGAAAAAGCGAAATCTCTAAAAGGCTGTAAATAAAAAAAACAACAGTTTTAAAATACGTTTTTAACAGTGACAAAATCACTTAAAGCGTATTTTAAATTCAATTCACAATAAATTTGCTACAATGAAAAACTAAAAGGAATTAGTCAAATAGAATTACCAGCAATTCTCGGTGATATATGAACATGTAAATTGTATAGTGATTGCAACAAAGGAGCCGCAAAAGTTCCCAGTGGTCAGCGGAGAGGAACCTGGGCTTATTGAAAATAAAATAACATAATGTTGGTTTAATGCAATAAGAAAATGTTTTAAGGGCATCATGGAGCAGTGGGTCATAAGATAGTTATCGATACTATTTAAATTAATTCTGATCTGACAAGAGAATAAGATTTTTTTAACATAAAAATTAAAAGGCAATAATCCCTACATTTTAACTCTTAAGGTATTTTTTTTTATTAGTATACATTTTTGTGAGACTAACTTCGTAGTCTCACAAAAATGTATACGTTAGTCTATCAATTATAAAAATAATTATTAAGATAGGTCTACTGTGTAAAAAGTTATGCGTGGTAGTGCGTATCGAATTGAGACTCCCCTCCGATATTTTGTCAGTGTCTCGATTTGTAGGCCAAAATAGCGACAAAGTGTCGTGACACTGAGTTCTTTCTGACTTTCCTTGCGGTAAAAAACGTGATGCTATTTTTTTAAGAATATTGTAGTACTATATTGTGAGTAGTCAAATTATTTATTGTAAGATACGTAAAAAAAGATTTGTAACAAGTGACATCACACACTTAGAAAATAGAAAACATATTTTTTAGAAAACGTATAAAAATTTGAACACAGTGGGATTCGAACCTGCGCCTCTTGGAAACCGTCCAAGCGCTCTGATCGTTAAGCCGTGCGTTGAACATGGCTTAGCGGTTTTCTAAAAAATATGTACAAAAATATAATTTCTTAAGCTTCTGTCCATTAAGTTTATGGTATTACCGTCAATATAAAAAGAAACCAGGAAATGTAAACGTCATATTATCATTAGCTCCAGCGACATTCCGGATACACAGCATTAATATAGAAAACTTAATACTTATTACTTACTGTCATGACTTGTCTATATTCGAATATATAACATATATGAAATTATATAACATAATGTGCTAAAAAGTCGTGCTTTATTATATTTATACACAAGCGATCCAACGTGATTTTGCACGTATAATGAAATAATAGTAAAATTTAAAAAAATTGTAAAAACACACTTAAAAATGTGTCTTTTTACTCCACTCGTTCAGTTTTATGTATGTTTATAATTTTCTGGCGACATTTATGACAGTTATTGAATATTGAGTATTTGGCACTTTTCATTGTTGCATTTTAATGTAATACTATTTATTTAATATTTAGATATATTTTGATCAGATTTTTCATTCTCCTTTAATGTAAATTTTTTTTATAATGTTTGTAGAGGTCAACGCCACATTTTACCAAAGCTATACCTGAAAACTAATTTAAAACTAACAATCGATATTAAGCCTACAATCGACATATTCCAACGGCTCTACGTCCATAGTAATTAATGCAATAACAGCTCCACGCCTTTTTTCCGAAGTGTAACGACACTAGTTTCTAGTGTCATTACACTTCGTTCTTTACTTTCTTCCTGAAATCAATACATTGCGTGTTGAGTGGCGGAATTCAACGCGCTTTGTCTTCTTTCCACAGCGGAGAATTTTTTTTTAATACGTCCATTCACCCAGTAAATATGGACATCATCACACTTACAACCGTCATAACGTGTAGAATAGTCTATAATCTAATCTATAATTTCTGGTAAACTAGCAATATCTGAATTAATATGTTAGCTACTAGCTAGCAAAACACGATTGTAAAAAAGACCATAAAAATATTGTTTCAGAGTGTACGCTGTTATGCCGGTACAAATTGTGTAAACGTAACCTCATTGGAAATAAACGGTGAAAGAAAATTGCTTACGGAACCACTCTCGATAATATTGTGACATACGGGTGACTGTTATATATATATAATATACTTATATTTAATTAGTCTTATAATATACTTATATTTAATTTAAGAGATCAAATAAAAATATATAAACTGGATGTTACAATATTAATCAAATATTTATTTTTTACAGTAACGCACCGCATTTAAAAATCTTAACATAACTTTACATAAAGGTACTGCTTATAACAGCAAAGCGGAACTCAAATGCTAACATTGAAATTATCACAGAACGCTAAATCATAAGTTAAAATCGGTACGTTTTAACGGTTTAAAATTAAGGCTCGCTTCCTCCTCATAAAATGTGCACCGTTATAGTTTAATACGACATTTACATATAAAAAATACTTTACAACGTGAGTTACTCTATTAAGTTTTTATTGTTTTGAAAGTCACTTGTATATAGTACGCGTAATTTCATTTATTTCAGCTTTTCTTGTATAAAACAGTTAAAAAAATATTAGTTGCTGAGTTCTTACAACGTATTAAATTAAGAATAGAATAAAGGAATGTATATCAAAGATCGATATGAGTTTTTTGCAGTTTATGTTCAAATTGTGATATTTTTTCCCCTCTTACAAATAAAATCTAAATATTAAGTTTAATTGTTAAGGCCTTGGTGGGGCAGGAGACAACGTATCACAGTAATCAGCATTGGTTGTGGTTTCGATTCCGACTCGGTGTAATAATCATAATTTATTTATTTTAATTTCTCAAAAGACAATTCGTGCCGTTAACTTCCGCCTCTCAATATGAAATGTCTGAATTGAAACACCTATGCACGAGTATGGTCTTAATTTCAAAAGTGGCATAAAAACTGTAAAAATGCGTTCATAAATTTACTTAAACATACCAATTCATCTTATTACTAAATTATTTAATAATATGTGATGGGTATTTCATAAAATATCTACTTATCAAGCTTTTATGCGTAAACGAAACATGTCATAATCTTCAAAGCTGTGAAAACTTAGTTTAATTACTATGGTGAAATTTCATATACATCCTTGTAGTCCATGTTAATTTGATTATTAATTTATATGTTATAAATTTACAACGATATGGAGATATGGTCCTTAAATCCAGTATTTTAGGAATAAGAGAAAATCTATTCAAAAATTCTTTCAATCTCTATTTTTCGCCTTAAGTGTTTGATGACGAAAACTAATTTCGTAACGCTTATTTAGTAGAGTGAATCAAATAAAATGTAGGGTTCTACTAAAATTTTGTATACAGAGTTAATTCTCTATAATTATTCTAAAACCATATCTATTGTGAACATTCATCTACTATAAAACTATATTTATTGTGTACAGTTTTGCCTAATCTACGTCCATTCATACTTTGAATCTAGATTTTAGCCTGTAACTATATCAGATAAATAATGCCCTTAAAACAAAGAAATACCCTGAGTTAATTTTATAATTTTATTTATAATAGAATAAATTATATGTTGATCCATAGTACAAAGATTACAAAATATCGAAAACCGCTTGACAGGCAAAGATAAAATTCTGCAAGGAGCTAGTACAGTAAGTGGCCGTCCGCTAAGCGTCGGATTAAATAGGTCTAAAGGATCTAGACGTTGGGCATATTATGTAAGAAAATTATTGGGCTGAACCAAGGGCTCCCGCCAGTTTTTGTGCAGACTTAGTCTTTTTGTATCTAAAAATTGGAGTGATATGAAAGTTATATTAACAAAATTGAATATTGTCATCCATATTTTTACACAATATGTGACATATTGTTTACCAAACGATACACTTGCATGTCAACCATGCACACCGGAAGCACCGCCACTTACCGCTACGGGTCGATGCGCCCCTGTCAACCGGTAATCATAACAAACAAGATGTTCTTATACTGCTAATATAATGAAACCAGTGTACGCATCCGTGTATTTTGTAAAAATGGCCTATTGTTATCCCACTAGGTTTATCTATAACTAGTTATGGCGCGCAGCTATGTTTGCGTGGATGATAAAACGTAAAGTCTGGATTTTTCTCGTTCCAGCAAGAATGTGCTAAATTTCAGCTTTCTACGCGCACGTAAGAATTTTATAAATATAAATAGGCGAGCAGACTATTACCATTAAAATTAGTTGAAAACTGTTAATGCATAATATAATTTCCTATCTTTATTATAACTACGATTTTATATGACATTCAAGCATAAATTAACGACCATTTTCCATATATTTGATGGATGAAGAAATACGTCACGTCGTTTCTTGACGAATAAACTATTAATGCGCTTCTCTGTCTTCCTCTGCATAAGGTTGTGCAAAGCTTTTTGTGACGAATAACAAGCTTCTTAAAATTTTGACACTACAAAATATACGACATATACAAAAATAAAAAAATAAGCAAAGGAGTAATAAAAGCGAGATCCGCCTTTCTGAATGTGGAAAAAGAAGTGTCTTGAAATTAGGTATCTTTGCGGGAAAGCGGGAAAAGCGGGGCAAGCGAGAAAAGCGGTGTGGGGCCGAAGAAAAAATGTGAAAGAACGGTAAAAATTACGCTAAATTTAAACTTCATGTTAATAACAACAACACAAATATATTTAAAAGTATAATTGTAATTATATGGAATAAAAAAATAAAAATACTTCACGCGTTATAAAACTTGATTCATATATAGAGATTTTATCAAACAAAAAATTTTACAATATAAAAATAGATTCGACTCTTTCTAATTCAAAGTAATTGAAAACACAATTTAGCATCTTAGGCAATCACAAAGGCATAACTAACATAATTATCACATATTAATTTTGCTCGTATTAATCTACATGCTTCTCAGCTTAATATGTTGGGCAAAAAATATGAACAAAGTCTGCAAATGTAGGGTTGTATAAAAACGTTAGGGTAAGGCTGTGTGCACTCTTTACGACAAATTGTAAGTAATATTTTGTAAGTTTTTCTTTTTTTAAAAACATATTAATTAGGATTTTTTTCTAATATTGGTCTATAGAAAAAAACACAATTAAATGATAATAATAATCGTCATAAAGTGTTTTAACACTTTAAAGTGTCTTTAACACACGAAAAACATTCTTAACCTATTAAAAGTTGAACGGGGCGGTATTGGAACCCGCGCCTCTTGGAAACCGTCCAAGCGCGCTGATCGCTAAGTCATTAAATATATTTCTAAAATACTATAATTTGATACCCATTCAAACTCCTGGAACCCGACCAATCTCTAATCTATATATATTATATATTAAATATTGTATCTTTACAATACGATGCACGTTCTATAGCCTCAAATAAACTGTTATTGACTGACTTATAGTCGTAAAGTATGCAAGAGTCTTATTTATCTGACCTAGCAGGCGATACACTCGGGTAAGTATATTCCACGCCACAAACTAAGGTGGAGTAGTGTAATTGGATGACTGGCACGCGCTTGGCACGCGACTAAGGGTATATCCGCACTTATAAGTTTGATTTGATATGTGCTTTGCTTTATTGGCTTAAATATGTTAAAATTCATGTATTTTTTAATAAAAAATGATGAAGCTAAAGAAGATATGTTTGAAACAAACTAAAATACCGGTGAAAAGGTGTTTCTGCCGGTCATCGGAGAACTTGAGGTGAAACTTTAGACGTAACTAGAAACATGCCTATATAAAACTTGAATATACATATTTACTTAATAACTCGTGAAAAAATTGTGATACCTATGGTGCACCGGTCTCACAGATCGAAGATTTAAAATCCCTGACCTTAATAAACAAATAATAAACTGTAAATATAAAAAAAAAAAAATTCCACACGATATGATTTATAATATTCTCTTATAAAATTTTAGAAAATCTTATTTTTTGATCCTGGAATATTGTATATTAATAATTATATTGTGGCCACGTCGCTAAATATTACTCGAGACAGTAATTTTGTTCATCTTGTTTGTCCACCTATAAATCCGAAAACTAACAAAAGATTCAACTTTTCGGAAACGTTGCTGTTGAAAAGATTCAACAGCAACGTTTCCGAAAAAATAATTGGTCTCACAGACCAACCTTAAAAGATTTTAACATAAAATATTTTTTACCACAATTACACGTTATTAAGTTTTATTAGTTGTTGAATATATGACTTAATGAGGAAAAACTAACTTTTACTACCAAAAAATTAAAATGAAATTGGCAATTTTGTACTTATAAAACCGTGCTCATAAAATCGCACCGTATGAACTACTTTACTTGATTTTTGGCTCAATTTCCATACAATAAAGTTTATTATGTTTTGTAATTTATTATGAGTAGTTCGTTCTAGCTTCCCTCAGACATAAATCGTATCATTCTTATATTAATGGGAACATCACTTTGATATATGTGTGTAATATCTACGGGGCTTTACTTTTAGAAAACATGTTTAAGACATGCATATAAAAAGTATAAAGTACATAATTCAGTCGATTTTAATATTTTTTAGGTTTGAATTGCATTGCTGGAGCATTACTAAAACTAACTAAAACAGTAACGCTAAACGTAAATTTTGATAGCATAATTGTTACTTAAATAACGATACGGCTTTAACCATTGTATAAACAAATGGTTCATGTATTTTCCGGTTTAGGTAGACAGAAAGTGGCGTTGGGTTCCATTTTGAATGGTAATGAATTAATAGATTTTCCCTAACTATTTTCTATATAGAAAGATAGATTTTTTTAAGTAAATCAGGCGACTCTAAATAGCCTAAATAGATAGATAAAATCTGTTCAACTTGAAGCTCATCGACGCTATTTTAGTATGAAAATTTGCACTAAAACTATAAATTCTTCTCCTATCAATCTTTTTATACTGCCTCTACTTGCTTCCCAGTTTTTCCGGTACTAGTTAATATTGATAACCATCACTTGCCGTTTGTAATTAACATAACAAATACCGTTTTCACACAGCTCAAATGTTTTATAGCCTTCTTAATATTTTTTATACAAAGAGTAAACATCTTTGTAGATTTATAGCAGGTTCGATTTTTACTAAATTACCAAATTACTTTTTCAGATTTTAGATCTTAGATGTTTTTTATGTTATTCAAGCGTCAAGTCAAAGAAATTATTACTTTTAATATTATGTAATAATGTACGAGGAAGAATATTATGATAATGAATATTTCTTGCTATCGTACTTTACATTACAGTGCAAAGGTCGTGGTTCCGTCGAATTAACCATTAAGCCGTTTTTTCTTAAGACGTGCGCGCGGCGCGTGCGCATCGTAATGCTTGCTTGCGTTTATGATATATGTTTTGTAGCAACATAACTGAATACTTATTTCATATTCCCTTGTGCAATTTTTTAAATGTAAGATTATTCATATCATGTGTTTAACTTAAAGTGCAGGTGTAATGAGCAATTGTAACGTTATAAATTCTGTTTCATGTAGACTTACAATCATATGCTCTAATTCCGCAGATCCTCGTTTGAGTCGCCTAGCTAATGAGAATAAAATTGTCAATTGGGAATCACATATATTGTATTCTTTTATATTCGCTTTAGATGATTTTTTTTGGTATCACTGATACGAATCAGTCATGTCCTAGTACTTTACAGTGTAGATACACAAATTCTAATAATAAGTTCCTCAGTCCTACATATTCCGCCTATTTAAATTGCAATGTTGCGCGTTCCCTATAAAATCAGAACAATATTTTACTTAAAAAAGCAGCTTCACGCTATTTCACGCATTGTCTTAACAAAGTTGAGAAAGAAAAATAATTTAAATGTAATTATTCCCCCGAATAGGATCAAACCCATGACAGTCAGACGCTGTCCACTTCACTCTTGTAAAATATTGTTATTGTATATTGATTAACCGTTTATATATATTTCTGTCACTCAACACGTAATGCTACGATTTCGGACGGAAACTGGAAAACGGAGTGTCTTGACTTGTTTTTCTGACTACCCTGCTAAGTAAGAAAATACAGATTTTTGTCTAGTCAGCTACGAGTATAAACAATACATTCAATTATATCCGAGTACCTTTCACACCAATAATAATTGACGTTAACAATTCCACACCGGCCAATACGCATACTGCACGATGTATATTCTTAGGATATTTATTGATAAGTTGTATACCTGAAATAAATTCTTAGATTCTTCTTAAATCTATGCATGTTTTTACATAAGTTCATCTTAACATACTTCTATATGTTATAGATAATATAAAATTTAATATACCCTACTTAAAATACCAAAACTTTGTCTTCTTCTCGTAAGTGGTATTTGACAAAATAATTAAAATGTAAATTTAGTTTAAAATAACAAAAGTTCAAAAATAGTTCTTAATTTCTTCACGCATTTTTGTACGTCGCCGGACGGTTTGTGATTCAAAATATTTGGTTTTTTCTTACTGAGAGGCGAACTACATATTACTATTTAATATTAGTATAACTATCCCTTTGGGCAATTATGTAATGTAATGTAGCGTCACGCTTTTTCTTTATCAGATAGAATCTAGTGTCAACAAACAGCGTTCTCCACTTTCCGCCCGAAATCGTGAAATTGTGTGTTGGGGTAACTCAACACCGTGCTTTGTCTTAGACACCAGAGCGGAGAAATATTTTTAATATAATCATTCCCTCGGTGGGAATCGAACTCACAATCAGTACCGTCTAAAGCCAGACGTTGTAAAAACGCGTTCGATGGCGCAGTTATGTAAATGAGATTTTTCGCACAAGGTTTTATACTTTATTCCTATTTAAAACTAAAATGTGGATTCTATACCTGCAGTTGTAGTAATGTATAAATCAATGTGATAGTATGAAAACTGAAGATTTACTATTGTTATTTTACATTTCCAACTTTGTCGATTTCCAAGTTTTTTTTTATTTTATAGAAAATGCACACGTAGAGCTGGCTTTTCTAGTAGAGATTTATAATTTGAATATTATTCACAATTATTTAAAAATAAGGACACCAAGGTGGTTTTTAGTGGACACAGATGCGACTAAGATGCGATCAGTAATGCTCAGTCAAACATTTTGGGTCTTCTCACATGTTGACTAACGCTTATAAATATCCTCTTGATTCTGTTATTCAAATTATACAGCATAGATGACTTACTTTGGGGTGACTTTCTTTTTAAACTTTAAATTTAAGTTATTAACTACACACACCTTGATTTTACAAAGCTAGATTAATGGTTAATAGATTAAATTTAAAAATGTTTTGTTTCCGCCACCCGTTAAACTTTCATCTTAAAAATGGGCAAAATGGGAAAAGTGGATAACATAAAGGCATAACATATTGTTATATTACCTATTTTATTTTAGAATCGCTTTGATTGTCCAGGTATTAAATAACTATTTATTGACTTCAAACAAAATATGTTTGTTATAAAAAAACTTTGGTACTAAGCTATTTTATTAAGCTATTTATTATTTAATAAGAAGATTTATAAATATAATATTACATGTATCAATGTAATAGATGCCAATACAATTTCTTTTTAAATTTTTTCTGGATTTAGGATTTAGTGCACACTAATATCAGACTTTACGACTAAACTGAATTAAATGCAGTTTTGACTATTGTGTTTTGGTTACAAATTTAAATAACGTTTGTGATTTAGGTAAGTAGGAATGCGGACGAATGAAAAACGAAATAATTCTAGTCGTGTAGTTTACTCAGACGAAGAAGCAAAGGGTTGCTAGTATTGTAATAAGTTTACCAAAGCACTAACACATTAAAGAACTAGGCCTGTAACAAAATACCAATTAATTAAAATCTACACGCATGAACAAGAAAGTCGCATTAACAAAGTCGGGTTACATAAAGCAACATAGGCTTATTAAGGTAAACGTAGTATGCTGGCTAGTCGTTACATAGAATAGAAGTAAATCCTAAGGGCGACCGTTCAATAGACAAATGGACTGTACACGGATAAAATTACTTTAAATATAAAGAGATATTTATTTTCAACAGACTATTATTAGCTTAGTTTATAGGTATATGTGAATCAACTCAAATCAGTCCAGCCGTTCAAGAGATTACAGACAGGAACAAACAGGCAGACAGACAAAAATTGTAAGAAAATGTTATTTATATATACCGTGTATACATTGATATATATGCATTGAGTTTTTAGAAGTGCTTATTTTAATATTACAAACAGACACTCCAATTTTATATATTTTGAAGTTTGCACCAGTAACAAGAATATAATTCAAAGGGAATTCTTTGACTTTCTTTTTAAAACTAATTTGTTTATAATTATAGTCTTATAGACTAGGATATTTAGATATAGGTACTAGACGTCTCGTTGATGCGTAAACAAACGTTGCAATGTATATGTCAAACATGTCATAGCATTATTTAAAAAATATTAGTATTCGCTTTCTTCTATACTCCTTCTTTATATAGACTATAACTGTGCCAGATTCCATGACCCGCGTCATTTTCTTAACCCTTTTTAAGATTTGCGGGACAGCTCAAGGGATTAACATCTCTAATCAATAATTTCTCCTCTTTTTACCTCTTCAGAAATTATTATTAGATTCCATTAAATGGCTTGTTGGGTAACTGCACTAAACGCCATCCCCCAATGCCCTATGATGGTATCAGTAAACATAATTTAATGAATTTACTGTATCTGATGTAATTTCTGAATTTGCTTGAAGAGAAAAGGCAAGAAGAATATGGAATATTCTTAACAACTCAAATCATATTTATCTGAAAACTGAAAATTACAAATTATCTATGAGAGTTATGCCATTATAAACATTGTATAAGCCGCCTTACTGTGGCCGGACGCGGCAGGTGCTACCGAGGGTTCAATCGGGTTCACGTCCCCCTCCCCACAGCATCCGTGCAAACCTGTTCCTCTAATAATATAACGTAGAAATGAAAGATTAATGAGAGCAACCCGCGCACGCCTCTTTCACTTGCTCTTTAGTGATGTTCATTAATTGTTAGACACAATAGCTGTCGATGGCTTAATACTAAAATCCTTAATTTAATTTTTTGCATAGATGAAGTATGCGCCGTCTTGAACTAGTTCTAGATTTGAATGGCGTGATCTCATCTTGCTATATTGATTTTTGTTGATATTGAACCCACTACTATGGTGTTGACAGTCCAACCAACCAACTGCGTCACGATGATATCAATTACTTATATCCGGAGTGAACAATATATTAAAATAATATTTACATAAAATATATTGCTTCTAATATCATAAAAGTAGTCTTATATAGTTTCATTTCAATAACTACTTCATGTTATTACTTTTGCTCTTTGATATTTTATAAAGGAATAGTTGATTAATCGATATGCTCATTGCTCATAGATTCACATAGCACATCCCTCCACAATTTTGATCTTAAAGCAATGAAGACTCTCGAGCAAAGTATAGCCTGTGTTCTAAGCGGTAGCTGATGTTCGATGACGACCACATTGTCTTAGGAATGCGAGCCAAATTATATGGTTCACTACAATATTTAATCTTAAACTATTTGAACAATAAATGACTTAAGTAAGAACCAATTCTCACGATAATAAATTGTAGAATAATATATTTTTGTTATGTAGGTATTTCTCCAATCTTTTCTAAATGTAACTTAGAGACTCCTTTGATATGATAAGCCAATACAAAAAGTCACAAAGAAGAACAACGCAGTACCGTACAGATCACTATTACAACTTCACTACGTATTCTAAATAATTATAAAAAATATAATTTTTCTCTCAAAAAACATTTGAATTTCTTTTATTTTCTCGCTCTGGTTAGATGATGATGAGTTTCGCTACCCAACATGAAATGTTACAAATTTGGGTGGAAAGCGGAGAACAAAGTGTCTGGACATTATCTTCTCTCTGCAAATCTTGCTGCCGGAAAAAAATTACACACCGCATAGCGGGATACCGTGTACCTAGTGTCAAGAGATTTAGTTACCGAATTCGAGACATTGCATGTTAAACGGAACTCGACGGCGTGTTTTAGATTACCAGAGCGGGATAATTAAAATATAATCATTGCTCCGACTGGAAATCGAACCCACATCCAATCGGGTTGACGCTGCCGCACAGGCGTTCTAGAAATAGTTCTTTATTTATATTGCATTTAAAAGTAAGGTAAAACTAATTTATTATCTTTAAAAAAGACGCGATACGATCAGACCAGAATACTTGAGCGTCACGCAGTAGATGTAGAATACTCATATAATTATTAAATTTATAATGCAGTTACTACAATAGACTTTTCGCTACGCAATTTTTCTTAACTTTTTTATTTAAGTTGTATATTTATAGTTATGCATTTTAAATACTGAAGCTAAAATTTATTCTAAAAAATTCAGAAATTATTTAATTTATTAAAGCTCAAATTTATATTTACGCAATATTTTAATAGAAATATTCACGTTAAAATAATTCACAAGTTATAATTAAGTAAATCAATTAAGAAGTGACTGTGTATTTTGACTTTTATTTTCCGAAAAAAATAAACCAAAAACCTTTTGCATTTTGCATAAGTGCTTAAGAGGGACCATTTTGAACATAACAATTTGGTTAATTGTGTACTGAATCAGTACTCTTCGCATCAGACAGTATCACATAGATACGTTCAAGTTAAGTCAATATCTAAAAGAAAGATAAATCCGTATCAGGCATGAATAAGATGATAAATCAAAAACGCATACTTTTCAATGTAGGCATTTTTATTTGTAAATTCAGATTTTGTTACTTTCATAAATTTGTCGAGGGAAATTCTTTCGTTTACTTTTTTTTTTAATTAACCATTTAGTAATAGATACTATAGATAAAACGAATGCTAACGTCATTTGATAGTTAAAAATTGTACACGCAATTCGACTTATTAATCTTTTCAGGCCAGGTTTCAGGTTCAGGTTCAGGTTCAGGTTACGGTAATATACTCGTAGTAATATATAATTTTTATTATTCATATTTATAAAAAAAATGAACAATATAGTATTCATGGAACATATTTACAGTCATATTACTGTAGCGAAATTGTATATCTAAATAGGCAAAAACGGAAAGAACCTACAGTGCGCAAAACCCCAACGTGTATGGCAAAAAACAATAGATGCACACGACCGCGCATGCGGCACATACTCGTATAGCCATACGGAATGCAAGAGTTTATCAGATTTTTTCTTACGATCTGAGCTTTTTACCAATGTTCTTTATACAGTTATTGTTGTTGCCTCGTACTAGGGCTTAAATATTACAAAGATACCTTGCCAGACTAAAAAATATATGTAAATTTGTAAATTGTTGATATCGAAAAATAAGTAAAATTTCCACCGAGTTTTTTGCAGTTCTTATCAAGTTTGAGAAGTCTGAGGCATTTACTTTAGTGAACTGGTGCTAAATCCTTGACGTTCAAATAATGAAGCATGTACGAAAATATACAAGCTATGCTTGCTGGATTTGTTTGAGAACCCAAATCTTACTTATCGCAAATAATTCGTTGCACCAGTTCAATATGTCAATCAACGTAGAATGAATTTGTTACGCAAAATTCAATTTCACTAAAAGGAACGGGAAATGTAGGTAATTATGAAAAACATCTGCCTCGCCCACCCCGCATCTGGAATCTATATGATAACATTCATCCATTTCCATTTGATATTTCTTAATAATAAGCTTTCATTTTAATCGCTTATGGCGTGAAATGTATATATAATGTATATCAATACAGTACTATAAAAATAAGTGCACACCTATTTATAAAATGTTTTGGTTTCTCCTATATGTCAAGACGAAGAAATACCTAATTTAAAATATATATAAAGTCGAAAACGGGCGAATCTATCACTCCATTTAAAATTTCAATCTGTATTTAAAATAGTATGTATAATAAAATATATAAAAACCATCGCGCCGAAATGGAATAATTAATTTTCAATTATTTCTCCAATCTGGTAAGACAAAGTGCGACGTTGAGTTCCGCCAATAACTATAGTCTCAAACTTAGATAGAGAGTGGAGATTGAAGTCCTGGAACCAAGTTCTCTCTATAATGCCCGCCATGCGGGAAATAAACGTGAACTGTAAAAAAAATACAAATAAATATGAATAAACTGTTACTAACACTAACTCATTAATCAATTAAAACCAGTGGGCGTTGAATCTCATCACAAAGAAGCACAAAGCTATATTGTGCAATACAATTTCGTTTATCAGATTCTTTAAGATACGTGTATGTATAGCTAATTATGGAATGGTCAAGCTTTTATATTCTAACGTCTTTGCCGACAAAACACTTACAATGTCGAATAATGAAGTGTAATCATTTTTTTTTTAATTTCTTGTAATATAGTATTAGTAAGAAAATATTCTTACTTAATTTACGTAATATATAACCAAAATGAAAACCTCTAAAAGTACATTTATCCTTAATAAGCTTTAAGCTAGACTTTATCTATGACAGTCAAGTTCCATTCAGTTCCGTGCAGTCCAGTCAACAAGACCATCACCTCACTGTCCGCTATGCGGTTTATTGACTAAACAGCTCAACAAATACTTTAATAATAATGCAAATATAATGAACATTTCTAAGCACGTTTAATTTACTGTATATGTGTAAAATGTTGGTTGTCTTAGCATTTTATACAAAAGTGTATGTCAAACACATAGATAGTGTCACACACTAGTAAATAGTACACATACTATTTACTCATTATAATTTAATGTATAATCTGCACTTCTTCAAATAAAGTAATTGAATGCAAAATTTCATACTCCTACGTCTTCATAAATTGAATAGCTTCATAAATTAAAAGTCTCCGTAAAAAGCTGCCTAAAGCCACTAAAAATATACAGTAAAACAAAACGTGCCTTTTTCTAGTATAATAAAAACTTAATTTTCACTCATAGTAGTAAATAATAGCCCCCCATCAATCTCACTTGAAGTATTGCACATAAAATAATCAACGGAGGTCTATAACGAATAATTACATTACTTTTATAAGTGCACTGTGCTGATTCACAAGAGTAACTCTTATTACATCGTAAACGGACGCGTGCCTACAATTAATTACGAGCGCTTTCTCAAACTCAGCGAATACAAAACTAACAATTAAATGTTGTTTATTATAATATAATATTATATCGTATTGTAATTATTGCGGACTGTTTTTCTTTACGTACTTAGTTGCCGCCTGCAACGTTTTTTGCGTGGACTATTAAATATAAGATTTTATATTTTCCCTAGCTGTAAGAAATTTTAAGAAAGCCAAGTTTGAGCTTTTTATGGTCACTTTTTTCATAATCAATCGGTGTGGATTACATATAAATTATTTTCATTCTAAGTTATGACAATGTACAGCGTTGATTACCTCCTCTCAACACAATATTTCAGTTTTCAGGCGTAAAATATCTTGACACTAGGTTCTTTTCAACAGCTTTATTTAATCAATAAATACTATATAGTAGAATAGATTAACGAGTACATTTATTCTATATAATACAAAACATAATGCTTTCTTTCATAGTTTTATTGTATATATTATTTTGTTGTATTATGTTCCCCGTGACTATGATTTTGCTAAAGAATCCTCTTTTTTATCTTTAAAAATACTATAAAATCTGTAATTTTCTTGTAATGCACATACAAACAAAATAAATTGCCATTAAGCACAAAATCTATCCAAAGAAAGCGCAAATAAATAAACTAGTCTAAAACATTATAAGCTTTAGTAAAACGACCCGCGTAACCGGAGCAAGGTCCACCGTCCAGTAGAAATGTGGGGAGTATCGATCATTATAACATATCCAGCGCGCTAACGGCGCACGCGCACGCGACCTCTACCATAGAATAAAATATTGATAAATTATTTATTTTATTATATAAATGCTGCTGTGAAATATTATTAAAAATTAATATAAACTATTTACATACTCCTACGAGCTTATCTATTAAGTTTATTGATATTGTTACATTACTATATTATTATATGGGGATTATATTATTATATGTTATATCGAAACTCATAATAACGTATGTATTAATTCATGTTTGTAAATAATAATTCAACTAGCCTGATAGTATAGCTGTTAGGGATTGTGACTGCTCATACAAAGACAGTAGGTTCGATTCCCAGTTCTTATAGAATTATAATTAGACAATTTATCAAAATATGTAGATAACAAATTATATATAATGAAGACAACGTTATGAATATTAACGATTATGAAAATTATCGTTCATGATAAGTCGCGCGTCCGCCGCAGTCTTAAGGGTCATCACTCTAGATGATGGCTACACGGAACTGGTTTTGTTACTTGAGGAAATCCATTACGGATACCAGCCTGATTGGGGTCTGGGACGTGGTTATGTGGGACTCCGGACTGGCAGATAGGCCGTCCGTATACCCACTAAAACCTCACGCTGCTCCTCCACTATTCGAAGCCACTTGAACCCCAATCTTCCGTAAACCCTGGCGGTGGGAGCCAGCAAGCTACGTCACAGCGTCAAGGGTGGTGGGTCACCCTCGACGGCCTGCTAAAAGTAGCGCGCAGGAGCAACCGGCGTGCACCTTCAGTTCAGCTTCAAAAGGTCGTGCTACTACGAAGCCTGGTCATGTCAAAACTGACGTAAATTTTCTCACATCTTACAAAGGAATTATCATTATTAGTTGAAGCATTCTTTATTTAAACGGTGGTGTTATCACCGTATACTAACTGTTAAAAGTGAGAACATTGTAGCTATTCTTCACTTACACAATTATCCAAAATTACTAATGTTGAACAAAACCGTCAATAATTACATCAATCTGACATATATATTGAACGAGGAATGCTAACTTAGAATATTTCTAATATATCATACTACTAGCTGTGCCCGCTACTTTGTTCAACAACAGATATCTGTCAGTGAAAGATCCGTCAACATCGGTGTAGCCGTTCCAGAGGTAAGCCGGACAAACATACATACATATTTTGTTAACATTTTTTTAAAGTGTTATTTACACACTTAGGAAATTGAAAAAGACATATGCGTCCGCTAAGCCATGCGTCCCACTAGCGGTCAGAGCGCTTGAACGGTTTTCAAGAGGCGCGGGTTCAAATCCCGCTGCGTTCAAATTTTTATACGTTTTCTAAATATGTCTTTTTCAATACATACATACATATGCACTTAGTAAAAACACTCCAATTTTATTTAATTGTATAGATTAAATTCAAGTCACCTTTCAAATAAAATTTAATAATAATTAATTATATTTGTTCATTATAAAATACAAAATCATTGCCGGAATCAAACAATACAATAATCGTTATTATTATAACAAGGTAAGGTTGATGAGGTCATTGATATGAAGACTAAATAAAGTATATTTCTTATCTAACAAGGGAAATCTTGTGATAATACAATAAATACGATAAGCAAAGCGAAATTAAGAGATAATAAAGTAAAAGTTAATTTGAACCGCACAACTGTGACAAGGTATAACTTTAACTTTAAAATCAATAGTTGTTTATAAATTACAAATAAAATGATATAGATAAAAACTTCTTAGGTAAGGTAATTTAAATCTTTTCTTTAATGATATGTCATAGATTGTCCGTCCCACACTTTCCGCTTGAATTCGAGACATCGAAACTCAACGCCTCATTTTGTCATTTTCATACGAGGAAATGACATTTTCACATGTATAAAATTTGTTTGTATATGCGTATTTATAATATATAAATTTTTCGCAATATCAAAATTTAACTACTTACTTCTTACTTATAATTAAGACCTCATACGTTTTATAACTAGACGTGTGCTTTAATAAAATATGACAACAATAGTGTATTTTTGCTTCAAGTAATATTTTTTCCTCAAGCCAATATAAAAAAGTTCCTAGCGTCTAGTCTAGTCTTTGCCACCATTACCTACACCTCGTAGATTGCTCCATGTTCGAAGATCTATAGATCACTGCGCTTGCGCTCGATACTTAGTGAGAATAGAAATTAAGAACATCTAAATGCTGAATCTAAATCTAACTTTATTACTCTGTAATAAGGACAAATTTCAAATAAATGCAAGAATGAAATTGCATTTTTACAAGAAAATGCAATGGTCGTAGTTGACGTGTAATTGGACTTTCGTGAATGGAGTTTTTGAAAGTAAATTTTCTGGATTTAGGTGCTTAAATAGTTACACCTTATCCAAGTAGCTAAATACCTGTTTTAGGCTTGAATTTTAAAGTTTAAAGATATATTTTTTTTTTGTTTCAGCTTCATGCTTTTTCCCGCACAGCAGGGTAGTCAGAGAGAAACTAGAGTCAAGAAACTCCGTTCTCCACTTACCGCCCGAAATCGAGACATCGCGTGTTGAGTGGCGGAACTCAACGCCGCGCTTGTCTTAGGTACCAGAGAGAAATAAATTCATTCCCCCAGTGACAGTCGAACCTGCGACTAATCGCAGTTACAGTCAGACGCTGTCGTACAGAGCCAAAATGGCTACCACATGGATGATAGTTTCGATTTTGTTTGTATAATATCAGTTTAGTAATAAAGAGGCGTATTGGAATGGCAGAATCAAAATATTATGTGATGTCAAATATCTATGTTAGTCAAATACTACGACACCATACACTTACTGTACACAGCACTGTAACAGCAGCAGAAAAAAATAGCAAAATGTGATACAGTAGTTAGGTAGAGAGTTCTTGATTATCTACCTAACTGTTTTACTAAACACCTAAAATTAAAAATATTACAATGATATAATTCTATAAAAAGTCTTAAAATTAAAAATCTTACATAAATGGGAATGAAACAAAGTAAAACATATCCATGCCATGCCATGCTCTGTTCTATACAAAAGGACAACTCTTAACTCGGCCAAGCATTTGCCGTATTTCAGTGGCGTCGCCGTATAAATTGCACGCACTGATTAAATGCTATCGTCGGAAGTACAGGCCGACAGCGATTTATTCATTAATTAGCTAATTCACCGCTTTATCCTTTAATTGAGGGGTCGATAAAGACATTTTACGAACAAAAATTATAATTATACCTGTGATGGTCGGCGTAAAGGTAAGTTTTCATTTACCAAAGATATATTTAAGATTACAGTACATCGGTGCGGGTCGAGATTTTAAGTTGCCATCAATTACCTTTTTAAGTTAAGATTTATTTATCTTTTTAAATTTACAGAATATTCTGGCTTTTTTGTACAACTTCACAGTCAGTGTGAGAACCTAGTGTCAAGACACTTCGGTTCCACTTTCCATCTGTTTTCAAGACATTGCGTGTTAAGTGTCGGAACGCAGTTCGCCATGTCTTAGGTTTCATAGCGGAAAAATTAAAATAATTTAAATATAATTATTCATTCTAGTGGGAATCGAACCCAAAACCATTTGTATTTAGTCAGGCGCTATCCAACTGTGCCTAAATGGCCCCGTTTTTTCTATTAAATACCTTATAACAGGTATATGGTGGCTTCATTATAAGATGAATTGAATAAATGAATTAAATTACGCCTATATTTATCTCCATTTAAATTAAACTACTTAATATTATGAAATAATAATATCAATTTCTATAATATATTTTAGTTATACTTATTGTTTAAAATAAATGTCCATTGTGCATAAAATAATTTGGACAAGTTTTAGCTAACGAACTAGAACCGACTTAGTTCCAACTTTCATTATGAAATCTGAAATGACGAAAAGCTCTCAAGTTTAATTTTACAAATAAAAACTAAAACATTAGGTATTACTTTTAAAATAATACTAAAAAAATATGATTAGATTAATATATTATAAAATATATATATTGTCAGAAATAATAATGAAAGAATAATCATGAAAAGCCCGATAAATAACAAAAGCCTAAAAGCATTATCATCTCATTATATCCTATCACACAAAATAAATCAAAATATATAATAATATGATAAATCGCTCTTATCTTCAAAACTGCTAAGAATTATTTGAGAGCGTTGCGAAAGCTCGCCAAAGTCGAGCTTATTTTATCTAAAACAATTGCTATAAATGTATTCTTAATTGGTGTATTGAAACAATGAAGGTTATTGTGGAGCATTCTGGACATAATTACGAGTCAAAAGATCAGTTATAATTACAGAACAACTAGCAGGCCATAAATCTCCGGTCTAATAGAAAACGGAGCTTCGACCGGAACGAACGCAAGTCGCAACCTTTGTGATGTTATCACGGTTAACATGTAAATCACTGAGCTTTATAAATTTTACATTAACACACTAGCTATGCTCGAGGTGTTTGTTTGAAGAAAGTATTTGAATAAAGGCAAGAAAATAAGAGAAATTTAATGTTTTTATAAGTATTTATATATTATTTTTTGCCTACGTATACAAATAATTAATCATGAATTTCGTACAAACTACTGAAAGGAAAACCATATATCCAAGTTCCTCTCTCTGCCTAACCAAAATTGAAGGGATCCATTTAATTCCGCCTTCCAAATATATGCAGAATAACGCCCTGCTCAATAAAAAACATTCATGTGTAACAAAATATTGCTTTTCTTTAACAATTTCCTTTCAAAGAATGTTCTAGATTCTCTTCAATTTATGTATAACACACCATTTCAACATACAAACAATGTATACAGGTATAGTAGAGATTAACAAGACAAAAGGCACGCGCCGGGTGCGCGCAATTAGCGGCGATTACAATGCGAATACCCAACAACAATAGCGAGATGAAAGATAACACTATCACAGCATCGCGACGTTAGTACTCCGAATTAGTTTGCCTAACCTTTGTCCATAACCTTAACGACAGTTTAACGGCTCACACTGAAATAACGGTTTCATATAGTCAAATTAAAAACATGTACAAGGGAAACGCTGACGACAAGGTCATATTTTCATATTTTTTTATCATTTTAAATAAAAGTATTTCCACAACCATTAATGATATCGAATAATTAATGTAGACAGTTTGTGTTACATAGACATCTGACCACTGACTACTGTAAAATGTTCAAAACGTCAGGTTTTCATTTGAAACTAAGATGGCTTCTGTTCAAAATTAGAATTATGTTTCGTTTTTGTCCCTGATATCTAAGAGCTTTCTACGTGTATAAATTATTTTTGGTAGAGTATGTAGAGAGAAGTAGTGTTAAGACTCTCTACTTTCCAGCTTACATTTATTTTATATACATTACGTTTGTGTTGGTGAAACCAAACGCCGCACATTGTTCGATCAGGAACCGGTGAATCGAAAATATCTGTGTAATATATACTCAAGTGAAAATCAAACTCGATACCATCACGTATTTCGATACTTATTAAATATTATTATACATATTTAGATACTTTTCAACTGTATCACGACGGCGAGTTATTTAATAATAAAATGTATCCAAGTAAGAAAAGCTTGACCTATAAACTTAGCATTTAAAACACACGCTTATATAATCCTATCCTTTTAATCTGTTTTTGGTCTGTTCTTTTTCATCTGTGGTAGTTTATATAGCGTCAGATTAGCAAACGATTATTATTCTTACCCGCGTTACGCTTTGATATACATATAACAAAGTCCGAAATGTAATCACATTATTCAAAAAAGATTATAATGCAAATGTCTTGTGTGATTACAATATACGTACCTAGTATACACCTACATTATACATATACAAAGTAGTCCCCATTTTAGAATAGTCTTATTATATATAACTAAATTATAAATATGTTATCCGTAATAAGTGTTAAAAATGTCGGAAATTCTTATTTTTTTGAATATTTTTTACGGTGTAGCTGTAAATGTGAAGTCGTAGTTTTCTTTAAATAACCATTAATATTTGCTCGTCATAAAACCAACCAATTTCTACTTTTTTGTCGTTTTTCAATTAATAAAAGCTTACAGCTGAGATCTCCTACCTTTCATTTTGCTCTGGCAATGTAGCTGGTCGATGATGCTTGTCAGCCGGTTTTCCCTTTGAGAGTTCTTGATTTCATCACCATCTTCCTTTATTTCACTTTTGACCACAACACTGTCACCATCAGTTTCTATTATCACTAATTTCCGCTCTTCAATATGTTTTGTCATTGTTTCAGACATTTTATTGAATTATTTTAAAGAATAGGTACCTAAGTAGTTAAAAATATAGTAATACTATTGAAATTAAAATATCCTTTTCCTTTAGTTTATTTGTGATAATGCGATACTGTAGATCTTAAAAAGGCAATTTTTTTAAGTCTTTTCACATATTATGCCGAGCTAGCGAAACATTGTTACAGGTGACTCACGTTTCCACTTTCCGCCTATCGAAGTGCACTGCTTGGTTATGGAACGGCTTTAATTTTTATATTAAGCACTGAAGATTTATATATTTGAAATATAAAGATTTATTAGTGAATAAAGTCAAAGTGTCAATAAGTACATTATTTTATCGTTGTTTGAAAGAGTTACAAAGTGTACAGAGCCTTTTGAATACGATAGCCAGGGTGGCAACAATCATTCCATGCATTATCCATGATCTTAAAAAATACCATTGCATTTGTGATCTTCTCTCTGCACCCACCCAATAATATTTACTGCAATTTACATGGTGTTTTTTAGCTCTACGCTTTATCCCTAGCGGTGTAGTTAAAGCGAACGAAGGCTACAGTCCCTGCACACAACTTTCGCCTCGTCCACTGTCATCAACCTTTCTTCCTCAACCTCACACCTCAAACTTTCTTGGACCTGCCTCCAGTATCTTCGATACTGATATTATGTTCGTGAAGGTCAGTCGACGTCTCCCCAACCTCTATAATCGCTCACCTTTGCTACATATATTTTTCTTACCATTCCTCCACCTGAGCACATTCATCTTCATTCTTACTATAACCTTTTTGCTTAGAATTAATATCGTGTTTTATACATTGAATGACTAAAGTACTTAAATATTTTTTTAATAGTTTTTTTACGGGTAGATAAGAGTCTAGTGTAAAGGCTTTCCGCTCGCATTTTCTTGTCTAAACAAAGCGGGAAAATGAGACAAAAATATAGTCTATATAATCATTCCTCGATTCCTCAGCCATTGCATTTGCAGTCAAACGCTATCCGCCAAGCTAGCTTTTACATAATATATAATTTATTTAATTTATTATTTCCAAAATGAACGATAAATAGACAACAGAAGGTTTTAACACTTTGCCTTTTTTGATTGAAACAATTGCATAATATTTATTTACAGAATGTTTTGACACTAGGTCCTCTCCGATTACTCTGCTATGCAGGAAAAAGCGTGAAGCTGTATAATTATTATTTCAATTCTGTATAATATATGTTTATTTTTATCATGCGTGTATTTGTATAGGAAATGATTAGTTACAGTAATCAACTGATAAAGTGTCCATGACTGTTAAGTACCTTTCACATATAGAACGAATATTAATAAAAAAAACTATTATTAATGAAACTAAATTTCTAGCAAATAGCAAAATGTTTAATTTTCAAATAAAAATCTTCACAAAAGCGTTGATTTTTATTTAAAAATTAAACATTTTATGCACGAACAAAGGTTCTAATGCTGTATTTAAAATACGGCCTTTGATCTCTATACAGTCTCCCAGTGTGTATAAAGTAATTACTGAGTGAGTATTCACTATGCCTAGAATTCAAGTTGTAAGATGTGACTTGTAATTAATAAAAATAAAACGTAATATTTTTTTGGCTGCTTTATCTAGTTCGAAGCATTACTTGTATATTTTATTGGAATATAAATTTGCACAACCGTTTTCCTAACTAAAAACATATATTTTACTTGAAAACAATTTTATCTATTTAATGTGAATAAATTTATTTTTATGTAGTGTATTACCACTGTTTTTAATAAGTTACTGCGTTCAGCGTTGTCGGCATTGAATTCCACCACTCAACAAGCAAGTGGGCGGAAAGTGGAAAACGGAGTGTCTTGACACTAGGTATAAGGGAAAAAGCGAGAAGCTGTTTATTATAAACCAAACTTTCTTAATTCAATAATAATAAGAGAAGATGAATAAACATTTAAGCGTTCCTCAGATTTCATAAAAAAGGCAGGAAGATGGAAATGGTGTATTATTTTGTACTTTATCGTCATCTGAGTCATAGCGCTGTTTTTTTTAGTTATTTACATGTAAGTATTTATATAGATTTTAATTTGATATTAAAAAATAAATAATTAGTTCCGACTTTAATTTGATATCAAATTGTCGTTCCAACGTATTATAATAATAATGATGCTGAAAATAATATGTAATAGAATTAATTGGAATTATTAAGTAGCTGCAGTGTTTAGTCATGACACTTTTACACAAGTGTCGCAATCAATCACCCAACAACAAACAAGACTATGCTTTTAATGTAATGTATACACAAAAGCCAACGCCTCCTATTGTTTATAAAACCTATAGAAATGTCACTTGTCGACTTTAATTATATCCTCTGTATCTGTGTGGTCCACATATATGAATTCTACAATCGATTTATCATTTTTTTCTTTAAATACCATAATTGAATATCCCATTATATTACTTACTATTTACAGCACTAGTTATTTAAACGAATAACTACGGAATCCATAAATAACTTATTTTGGAAAAATATTAAGGAAAACACAATGAAAACCACAAAAAGTCAAATAATATTTTTCACTTGAAAACAAACGTAAAGGTAACAACAGGTATGGCGGTTCGGTTTATCGCGCGCTACACTGATAACTGGTGTCAGGTCAAACGAGCAAATGGGGCATGCTACGTACTGATAAGAGACGATAACGGGCTCTTAACCTTCCGATGCCACTTGCCACGAATCCTGGAGAATATTACTAGAAGGCTAGTTGTATATAATATTAAATGTGACAATTTAGATTGATTATTGTTCCGCGATACTCAAATTTTTTAGAAAGATCTTTTTTACGTTTTAGCTAACGTATTCAGCTAACATCTACTTAGTTACGATATTGTTAGAACCGAGTAGAATAATTACAACAAATGCATTTAGCCAAAAAATCTGATAAAATTGCTTAAACTAATTATAAAATTCACTTATTAAAAGCAAATTGCAAATGTACAAATTGTATACTTAATTACCATGATAAACGACTGCATTTTACTTGCGTTACACTCAAAATAAACAAATAAAATATAGATTTAAATGAAAATATCATAATGCTTAAGTTTGATTTTATTGTTTTCTTAATTTCCTGTATAGACAAAAAACGGCATTAGCTTTTATTAAGAGTGCAACACAAAATTTTCCAGAAAAAGTTAGAAAACCTTTTTGTAGGATGGAATAAAAACAGAAATAACAGCTGTGTCCACCTCGCCAAATGTATAAATATAATATATTACGTAAAGACTCAAAAATAAGAGAACTCATAAAAAATTCACGCAAAAGTGGCAAGTACGTTACAGTGTTAGCATGGTACAATGAAAGGGCATAAGTACAGACGTGCGACCGGTCATAGCGTCGTGACTGCTGATAAGCTGATAAGCTGATAGTGAACCGCGGACAGAAACGTATAACGTTCAAGGAAATCCGAAGATAATATATTGTTAGCGATATTACAGGTCATACTTTCATATTTTGTTCTTCCACTTATAAGTTATTGAAACTATCTTTTTTGTAACCTAACCTTTTTTATATTTTTTTCATATTTTAGACAATGTATTGTTGAATCCATCGTGGTGCATTGAAATGATTTACTATAAGCGTGATCGTTGTAGTTTCGATTCTCACTCGAAGGTATGATTATAATGCGAATACCCCGAGGCCTGGGGTCGAATTATATAGTCCCAAAATCGTATATGGTGTGATTTAATCTCTTTGACCTCTATTAATCTTTAATTTTCACCAAAATACAATAAATACAAACGACTACTTAGCCTCGATAGCGACTTGAAAGAGCCTGTACTTGTATAATAAAAATAAAAATTTACAAGTTTCATGTTTATTAATATGTTTATTAAGCGGCTGTGTTTAAGGAAGTCAGTAGTACGGAAGTATTGCTTAAACACAAAAGACGTTTTTTTTATTTCGTCAAATTAGAAAAACTCTTTAACACTTCGAGAATAAAACGACTTCATTCACTCTTCTATTCCATGATACTTTTAAGATACGGATACGCATATTAAGGGGGGGGTCCCCTTTGAACATTATTATAAATATAAAATTGTTATCGTTATCGTTCGTATATAGATCGTTAAAGTTATTTCAAAAACTTATTATTGAAAAGAAACAATAAAAATACAAATCGACGCCTGTTGCAGCTGTATAATAATTTATATGTAACGATATTTGCCTCTCAATTCTTTCAGTAAAGAAATTCTCATATACCTAAGCATGTTCATACTATTCTAAATTGTGCCTAAAACTTTATTTTCCATTATTTTAATTATATAGATCTTGTATTTTACTTTCACTATATAATTATTATTCATTTTGCAACTTTACACTTTTCCCCGCATAGCAGTTTAGTCAGAGAAGATCTAGATACTCCGTTCTCCACTTTCCGCCCGAAATTGAGACATTGCGAGAGATAGTGGCGGAACACAACGCCACTCTTTGTCTTAGGTACCAGAGTGGAGAAATGAAAATAAATTAAATACCTTGAATGGAAATTGAATCTGCGTTATACGCGTTTACTGCCCTACTGCGCAACGACGGCCTCAATACTATAAAATCACAAAATTACTAATTAAATATTAATAATCCATAGAATTTATAGTATTCTAGTTTTGTTACTGAATAGCTTTCAGCTGTGTATTTCGCAAACTATTTTCACTTTGAAACTATAGTCTATTAATAGAACATTAGTTGAATTATTTTTATTTATGACAGAATTATGTTAAGAAAAGGTTGCAATTAGTCTAATATTTAAAATCTTTTAAGAAGTATTTAACATCATACCAACATAAACTTTTCGTTAACGTTAGCCACTTACCGCTCATTTTTGAGTTATATATTAAATTAATAATCATTTTAAGTATTATAAACGTTGGCAAGTTGATCGTCAGAAGCTAAATACGGCAACGCGAGGTCGTGACCTGACACCCTACACGCGCTAACGGCATTGTAATTCAATTTCAGTTTCAGATATGATTTAATAGCTTTTTAAATATTGTAATTATTCTAAGTTTTATAGGGTTTCTTTCTATTGTCCATTGTACATCAAGCAATCTTTCTTGTCTAGAAATCCGATTTGATCGATTGACATAATATCTAAAATTGGAGATGCTTGAACTTTTATTGTTTTCAAATCTATACCTTAATTGGGCAAGTTTTCTGTATTCTGAATGATTACAAATTTTTCATATATCTTTAGTTTCTGTATGTAAATATCATAAAGTCACCGCAACATATCTCAGATTTGTGTTCAATTCACACACTTAACATCTATATATACTCCAGCTCTCTATAAAAAAATAATGTAGCAAAATTAGTACCAGCACAACTAAGTACAATATACAATTTTAAGTATATTTAATTCTAACAAAATAGAAATTAAATAATATGAGGCATTTGGATGTCACAAGCACAGGTGTCTGTGTGGTGAACGCGACTAATTCCGGCGGCGAGGTCGTGACCCGACGCCCTGCATCGACACTGACGTACGTTATACCTAATTATAACGACAAGAGTATGTAATTGTTATTGGAACTTGAATTTAATATGTTTATATTATAAATATTTAGTAGATGGCCATTTTGAGAACGACTTGTTGTGGAAGTCTTTAATTTGCAATAATTATAGGCAATTTTATATAGTTGCGAAAATTAGGAATTGTTTCACTGTAAAATGATTTTCATTCTGCACGGAAGAAGGAGAAGAAGAACGAAATGCAGCTTCAGGTTCAATGTGTTTCCAAAATAAGCGATAAATGAAAAATAGAATGACATGTTACTACGTATCAATTTATTTGATTTATAAAAATAAATAACTGGTCAGAACTGCCAGAAAAATTATTATACATGCCTACAAAGTTAATCAAAATAATAAATAGACGGAAAATCCTAATTTATATCTTAATATTGATCATCATAATGTGCTTTGGACGTCAAAAGGAAAAAGTTAATCAGTAATAATAAATTCTTGACAAATTATAAGAAATATAGTGAGTTATTAATTTGAAAGATTTATTTCTAATAGTTTTTTTTATTTATGTGCAGTAAATATATCTAGATATTTTCGAAGGTACTATATTATAACTTTAACATTGCTGTAAAGTTTTTAAAGCATTCCCTTAGGTTAAGAAATCAAATATGTTCTATGCAGAGCATGTTTTTGTATTTATAATAAAGCAGGTGAAGTACAATACTGTAAGGTCTAAAGTGTACCTAGATTAGACCTAATGGCCTAGGGAGACAATTGGCAATTTTCTTCATACTAATCTAAGATAGATTGTTATAAATTAATGTCATTGAAATAACAAACTGTATGTCATTTGCTGTATTTTCGATGATTTTTTTTTCACAGATGACCGATGGCCAATGTTTATTTGTAATGTATTTGGATGTTGGCCGGGTTCCACGTCTAGATGTATTTCAAGCGGGGCCGAGGTCATGACCCGCCACCCGCCTACTCATTCCCGGAATTATGTAGTAGAAACAGAAATAAGGGCAAGCTATATATTTTATACAATATTTGATGAACCGATTAAGCAAATATTGTAATCAGAATAAGAATCTCAATGTGAATATCTCTCGATGAAAAAATCCTACATTTGACTTATATTTTTATTCATAATGGAATTTGAAAGAAAATTTATCAGTCCTAACAAATTCTTGACAATAGAGCATTAGTTGTGAAACGCAATTTCGTTTGCGTATAGCTTAGGTGCCATACTATTCGTTTTATTGTCTTCTGCAGTTTCGACTGTAAACGCAAAATTGTGTGGCACAGCATGTTTTTTTTCCGCATAGCAGGGTGGTAGTCAGAGAAAACCTAGTACCTACATACAGAAGATCCGCTCTCCACTTTTCGACCGAAATCCAGATATTGAATGGAATAGATATGGAATGGAGAAAAGCAACTAAACGCCGCGCTTTGTCTGAGGTTGCAGAGATGAAAAAAGAAAATATTTAAAATATAATCATTCCACCGAGTCGGAATCGAACCCATAACCGTTGTAATAGCGTACCGTAATAGCGTTGCAATCGAACAGGTATACGTGTGAAACACAGAAGGCGTTTGGGAGGCATAATCTAGGTATTATATAAAAGCATTGTTTTAGCTCTTATAACCGTCTAATTGCAAAACAAAAGAAAAACAATTGTACAGCAGTGGCAGCTGTAACAATCATAAGCACACACCTATTAAGGCTGTGCATTTGTTCAGGTTAAAAATCTAGTGATTGAAAATGAAACGTAAATTGGTAAATATATAAAACATATAACAAGCTATCATGTCTGTTAGTTCTATAATTTATAAATTATTATTGTAGACAAATCTATTTATTTTATTTCAGTTAATAAATATCAATGCATTTTGTCTTTTATTGGATCATACGGTTACACAATACTATCAACCAGTTATAAGCCAATTCCACTACAACCCCTATCAAAATTTACAAAACATTCCATCACAATATTCTTATCCAAACGAGAATAATAAATGGTATAATCAGGATAAAAATTATGAATACAATGACGATAATCCGGAAGACTGTGCCTGTGATGATTGTGAAAATCTTAAGCCAGCTTGTCGAAACGTGTGCCCGAATTGTTTCCCGTCGCCGTCTGTTATAGAACCAATAGCATCCAACTATATGTTAATCCAATATCCATATATGAATCCCACTTCACTTAATATAACTCGTAATACACATCAGTCTTCAAGTACAGAAAAGTTAATTTCTATTTCCCAAAGCACCACATCTACAACTTCTACAACTGTTACTCAAACAACTCAAATTTCAACATTTCGAAATTCCGTAAACAAATCTGAGCCTACAATTAATAAAACAATAGATATAACAAGGATCCCGACGTCTATGTACATACGAGTGAAAGATAAAAGCCCGTATTCACGAACTGCACTCAGACGTACGAAGCCTAATTGGATACCCAAGTACGGCATAGTGCCAATTTCTGACCAATTCGCTGAGAAATTAATATTGCAGATGAGAAACATGAAAGTGCTGCATCCTAGGAGAAACAATTTACGGAATGTTGATGATATTACGCCGTAGAATTAGTTTGTGTGCTTTTTCTAGCGTCGTAGATTTTTAATTAAAAACCACACTCAGTAACGTCAATTATAATTTAACTGATTTTAAATCAGCACTTATGTGCTGATTTACTTACGTATATATCGCCGCTTTGGTAAGCAAAAAATGTTATTATCTATTGTCACTTTGAAGTTAGGTGCAGGTAATGACGAATATAGTTAAGTAACAAAAACGTTATAAAAAATAATATAATGTTGATATTACTAATGTACAATTCTATTTGACAAAAGTTGTGGCTTGACTCTCTACAGAACTAAAGTGCCGATAAGTTCTTTTTAAAATCAATCGTTTTAATTATTTACATATTTTGACCGGATATAAAGTTCTTTACAATATTTTGTATAGCATTATTAAATTATTACTTGTCATTAATTAAGGTTGTATGATGCAACTGTAACTGCAGTTTACTAAGGCAAATATTTTCATTTTAGATAGCAATACAAGGTTTTACTTTCATACTGAATAAATATAATAATAATAAAATTAAACCTTATTTTTATTAATACCTCATCTAGAGTTATTGCCCCATTTAAAAAGTTATTCATAAACACATTGTGTAACAAAGTTTGCCAATTTAAAAAATTGACACATTGTTTTGTTATCACATAATATTGTTATCGGGCAATAAAAGGTTATAGCTACAGTAAACACATTTCTTTTTATTTTCAAAGTATATATATAATTCCTTTTTGATAGCAAAAATATAACTTCAAGCTCATAATTTTGAATATTTAAGAATGTAGTTAAATTATTTCTTCATGTGTTATATTATGAACGCGGTACGTAATTTTAATTTAAATCTGATCTTTAATCAAAACTTAGTGTTTTAATACAAAAATACATCAGAAGCGAGGAATAGAAATATTATATTTAAAAAACTTTTTAAATGCTACAATAAATTATTATCGTTTTTCTATTGGTAGGCTGTCCTTAATAACTGTTCTATGGTAAACAGTACTGCAAGCCCAATCATGGTCGAATTCAGACTTAAGCTATTGTAATTAATACTAGTTGATAATAGAATATATTTCATTATACTATTTTATATTAAAGATTGTTCTGAAGAGGGTTTTAATCCCAGTCATTGACTGGTTCAATAATAAATATATATATTATAACTTCTGGTTAGACTCCGCCCAACTGTGCGCAATTTACTTCAATATGTTTAAGTGAAGTATAAAAAAAATTTAGGTAGCAAAATTTTTATAAATCTCTCTACAGAGATGCTAACAACAACAAAAAAAATAATAAGCGTATAAGAATTCGACGTAGCGGAATTTAATACGGCATGGCATAGCGGTCAGAGCGCTTGGACGGTTTCCAAGAGGTGCAGGTTTAAATCCCGCTGCATTAAATTTTTTATACGTTTTCTAAAAATGTTTTAACTAAGCTGCTGTTACCATCCCACCAAATTCACCACCAAAATTACAAAAGTAGTGTAAGTTTAAAAAAAATAACTTAATTTTTACTGTATTATATAAATACTTATTACAGATTGTCAACGTTGAAATTTTGATATTAATTCATAGAACTTTTACTCAGTACGCGCCAAATTTACATTATCAGTATGAAAATCGTTACACTCAAGGAGCATACTATGAACGCGACGGTAACGAAAAATACGAATTCAAAGAAAAAAGAAGGAAGAGAAAAAAATATGTTAACTATGATGTTAATATTGAAATAGAAAGTAAACACAAGAGATTAAAATGCAAATGTAAAAAGAAACACTGCAAAAACAAAAAAGAAAAGGAAGATGAAGCTTGCTGTACATGTCCTTACGAAAATGACTATAATACTCAAAACTGTAACCCATATGAAAACAATAATTGCAATCAAGGATTAGACTATGCGAGTACAGCCTACACAGCTTATAGTCCATTCATTTCTTTTAATTTCTTTACCCCACCTATGAATAATAATTTGAAGCCCTTTGACCCGAACCAATGGTTTCCTTGGTTTACATCTAGAATTACAGCTAAACCTGTGACTCCTACGACTAAAACTGAAAGTCCTGCAAAGACTTCTACTACGACACAGACTACAACAACAGAAACTAAATCTCATACACAAAGACAAACGACAGACATGGATACCAAACACACTATGGACAAAGACAGTACTGATAAAAACGAACAGGAAAATACGACTGCGGATACTACTACACAGTCAACTGAGGAATCTACTACACAGACGACTGAAAAAAAGACTATGTCAACAGCAATTTATTTTGCTACTAGACCTAAATTTAAATCATTACTGTTTAAGGAATCTTCTAAAAAAAGACTTTGTCCGCAAATTAAATGCGATAGGAAGATAGGTAAATATTATTTTAAGGATGTCATTGTGAGACCTACAATAAGTAATCCAGAGAGAAGATATTTGGATGCCAACATAATTCCTATTAGAAGATAGTGGCCATTGTGGAGCTGGAGTGGAGCTAATTAAATAATATAACTGTATATCATATATTTTTTTACCTTTTGATTAGCTTCCATAATTGATTTGACATAACATTTTAACACTACAGGGAAATGACGTTCCTAATAAAAAGTAACTTCAGTAACTATTTTAAGTCTCGTTTAAAATTTGTTAAGGAAATTCTTTCACTAGTTAAATCACTTATCACCATTCTTAATATTTAATCGATACATCGTTTAACGAAGCACTTCACTTAAGAAATAATTATCGATTTATTTTGTTATATCACGCGCCACTCTTATTTAGTATATATAACTTAAATATCGATATGTAAAAAATTATTAACGGATTTATTAATTGCTTTAGTTTAAAATTAATTTTGTAAAAATAATTGATTAACAAAAAACCCTTGTGTTTTTGTCCGAAACATTTCAAAGCACTAGTTTATCGTATTTTAGATATTAAATTAATAGATCGATTAACCGATAAAATACAATGCGTAACGTGGCCTGACCTTTCAGAAGTCAGCGCGACTGCGCGAGAGTCGCGCGGGGTCACACACAAATTATTTTTAGAGTTGAAAGTTCGTTCGCGCTTTACGCATGCGCTTCCGTCGTCTTTGAGATTGTAAACTTTGTTAATTATGTTATTGTGTATTGAATTATAAAGGTTTTTAAGACGGTATGGCATCTAGAGCAAAGTAAAAGCTTGATACATACAAAATACATCAATACATTTGAAGTCAAAACTTCTCCGATCGCATGATTTTCGTAAAATAGGGGGAAGATTTTCTTGCGTATTGATGTAATGGTGTATATTTAATTTATTATGGGTAAAAGTATTTAATAAAAACCAGAGATGTGATTGATATGAACAATTTTAATTAAGTACATTTTTATGCGTTGCAATATAAAAATCACACAAAATAATTTCAAGAAGCTTTTCTAAAGCCCTGTAAATAATGACTTAAACCATATAAGGCAAAAATAATTCATACTTTTATTAGGATGATGACTAATTATTAGGGTGACCCATATTATACAGTCATAATTTCAGAAGTCGTTTACATAACTGGGCACCCCTTTATGTTTTACGTATTTATATATACTATAAAACAAATAAGTCGCCAATAGCAAAATTTGAAAATAAAATTCCAATTGGTGCTCCAGGATATGAAATGTTAAGAATAAACGTCTACTAATATGGGCAGCCAATGTATTTTTTCAGATTCTAAAATATCAGAAATAATCTTCCCGTCCCAATGAATGGATCCTCAAAAGAAACAGAACGCTTTATTCCTTCAAACGCAGCTTTTCTTCCTTCTTTCCTTTTGCATTGGCTAGTGCGTCGTATTTATGGTAACGAACTAGCTTGAAGCATGTCTCAATGAATATGAAAGATCTAGTCTCGTCTAATAACAAAAAAATCACATGTAAAATACATATAATATATATTTTTAAGTCAGTACGATTGCCTTAAGTGGGATTTGAACGTACAGTCCCCGTTTGTGGCTTTTTGCATCCCAATATTGTCACAACTCCACTTCTTGCCATCATGAAGTTAATTTTATGTCACATTATATAAAAATAAATAAACACCTTTTACATTACAATATATTTTTAATATTTGTTTGTAGTACACTGAAGTACTGTATAAAACTGTAAAACAAATACCTATTAATAAGCATCAATAGATAATATTACAATTTAATTATCCTTTTTTTTCAGTGTCACGCTTTTAATTTCCATGCGGGGAAGGTAGTGAGAATTTAGTGTCCAAACACTCCATTCTCCACGTTCCGTTAAATCCGAAAACCATGACCCCGGTCCAGTATGGCTTCTAGTCATCTAGAGACAAATTTCCATAATTTAAGTCTTGTATTGATCATATTTCTCAGGCTGATAACAAAAACGCCTTCTAATAAATTTAAAGCAAATACACTTACACAGTAAACTCTTTATATTTAAATTTATTTTGACTCATAAGGATTTAATGAAAAAAAAATTATTAAACTTACTAAAGAAACTTTACATTTACAAAACCCATACAGAATTTCTTGCTAAAAAGACGCATTACTTCTCTAGTCAAACTTATACAATCCTTAATTGGAAATTGAATGATGTTTAGCATATTACCTATTACTTTCACTAAAAACATTCAGCAATTGTTTTAAAAACACTTCACGCTATTCCCGTATAGCAGACTAGTCATAGAGCACTAAGTATCAAGACACTCACATAAGTGGCGGAACTCATCGCCGCACTTTGTCTTAGGTACCAAAAAAGGAAAAAACGTAAAGGTAAAAAACATTGACTGCGACAACCAAGCTAATTTTAAATACATAATTTCCAACCAAAAAGATTGCTCTTAAGTAGTTTTAAATTAAATAATATTTAGATCTGAATCAAACTCAATAAGTTATTTCCATTATCAACTAATAGATACATTATACAATAGTATATAGAATATTTTGGGACTAAATATACAATTTAATAGAACGCTTAAGCAACACGTATGTCACTTTATATAAACGTATATTTCAAACTCATGGTAGTGCGTGTTATATTTATTTATTTATTATTTATTGGTTTCATTTACACGTATATATTTCTATGTATAAACTACAACTGTGCCAAATTTCATACTCCTCAGTCCCCATAGTATACAAAGTTTTTGCAGCAAGTATTAGTAATTGAATGAAGAACCAATATATATACAAAAATAAAACAAAATACACGTAATATTTATTAAACATTTTATTAATTTTAACAAGTAAAACAATATTAAAAACATCCATAGTCCATAATTTAAATCTTACGAAGTACACAGCCATTATATAAAATAACCAGTTGCAGTAACTGCCATTCAGCCTAAGCCAAATTTTTATACTTACACAAGACTATGTCCTGTAATACTAAATTTTTTGTACTTAAAGTACCATCACACTGTAAATGCATATATAATGTATCTGTCCACTTAAGAACTATTTTACGTTTTTTTGGGAACGTTCATATATTATTTACAAAAAGTGACAGTAATTAACATTAAGAAAGTAATTATATCTGAAAAAAAAACGCCAAAATATGTTGTAGATAAAATTATGCCATTAATACTTTTTATAACTATCAGTCACACTCAGGGTCGTCAATTAAGGTCAGAACGATATTAATGTAACAAGTGAATATCAATTAAACACTAGTTAACGTCTCTAGGTGGAACTAAGTATCTTATAATACAATTAAGAGATGTTATTATATCAATTGTAATTTAACATAAAAATACATATTGTATCAAAAATAAGATGCAACACACTAACAATCCCTACTGGCAGTTGAGGTGGTTATCACTTTATTATACATAAATATAGTCTAGTACATTTTTGATTGATAACAAAAAATACTATCAACTTAATCGTTAAGATAGAATACGAATATCACTACACTATTCTCGTATATAAACTAAACTAACATCGATTTTAATTAACCAATTACCTTTAAAAATTAACCAAATCTACTAAATACAAAATACTCTAAAGTTACTCATTACATACGAATATTATTGATTTGCTTATTTTAATGTATTAGATTGAATTTGTACTTAACTACAACATGATATAGTCAAATTTCATTTGTGACTATTGTCAATTTACTGTACTTATAAATGATAAATCTCTGTAAAGCGCCATTTATATACATAAAATTTATATTTACATGCCATAGGCAATCTTTATATAATATTGAATATAAAAAATATAAATTATAATATACATATATAACACTTGCATTATGTTATCTAGAAATTCAGTGTTTAAAGGCATACATACTTTGTACACGATTTTCGACTTTATTTTAGTGTAATAAGGTCGAATTATACTTAACAAGCACTTTTTTTTAAACAGCTTCACTTAGTTTGTAAGGCGAGTGAGTTGATGAGCTCTTGGAAATCCGTCACGAACCATGCTGCCTTCCTCTTCACTTCTTCCCTTACGACGTTACCACCAAAACCTGCGCGAAATAAATGAAAAATAAAATTTGCTATTTCTTAGTTTCCCTATATAGGCTAGAGAGAGAGAGAGAGAGAGAGAAACTAGTGTCAAAACACTCTGTTCTTAATTTTCCCAAATGAAGTTGCGTGATGAGAGGCGTTATTCAACGCAACGTTTTGTGTTACCAGATAATGGATGGGAAATGATATTTATAATAATAATAATGATATATTTCTCATTCAGAGTTGGGATTGAATCCACAACTAAGAAAGCTTACAGTCACATGCTGAACACGATGTTCTCTTAATAAAATATATATTTCTATACTAAATATTATTTAATTGTGTTTAAATAGTAATTGTAATAAGATAGGACGACTATGCAAAATGTAGTGTTATAAAACATATCACTTTACGTGACTTGATACGTCCAAATAAAGCATTTTCAATCTTGTTCAATTGAGTATAATTATAAACTAAGCATATAACAAAAATAATTAACGGTATTGCCAACAGCAAAAAGTTATACAAATACATTATTAAACATAAAATTTTGAAGGCCACCACGATTAGCTGTGGGTTTTATCCCCACTCTGTGCAATAATGATATTTTAAAAAAAAAGTTTATGTACCTCTCTGGTATTTTTAACATTTATTTAAAGTGTTAATAACATACTTAGAAAATTGAAAAACATATTCTAGAAAAACCTATTAAAATTTGAACGCAGCGGGAACCCACTCCTCTTGGAAGAAGTCCAAGGGCTCTGACCGCTAAGCCATGCGGTCTACATCCAGTTGCGTCGAAATTCTTATACGCTTTAATACAACTTATTTTTGTTGTTATCAACTCTCTCATCATCTGGTACCTAACACAAAGCGCGGCGTTGAGTTCCTCCACTCAACACAGAAAGTAACGTCGGAGTGAAACGGAGTGTCTTGACACCCTGTTCTCTTTGACTACCCTGCTATGCGGAAAAAAGTGTGATGCTAATAATAAAATATTGAATACGATATTAAATAAAATAGTTGATAATATTAAAACGGCAAACCAAAGATATTTTAGAACCGATACACAATAAAGGGCATTTTATAGACAATATTATGTACTTATCAAACGCCCAAGCAGATACAGACTAACCTTGCTATCTAATCTCGATATTGAATTAGTACTAGGTCAATATGAACAATGTGTTACGTAAATACGTGATATAAGTATATATATTTAACGTTATGGCATAGAGAACATTGAGTAGCGCAACTCAACACCGCGCTTTGTTTTAAGAATAGAGCAGGGAAATAAAAGGTTCCCCAATGCGATACGCTGGGCATATAAAACTTTACTACGGAAATTTTATATATATATATATATAATGTACCTATAAACGCATCAGCAGGTGGACTTGCTTCGGCGTCGGTGGCGCCATCACCGATTATGACTATTCGTTGATAGCCATGCTGTTCTTTCAGCCGTCTGACAACTAAGCTCTTGCCTCCAGACCTAGATGTTGGTTCATTTTCATCGAAACCAGCGTATTCTCCTGCGAAAGAAGAAAAAAATTAAGATCCGCGCTTAGGGCATCGCTATCAAGACCATCAGGGTCAACAGCACTAACCACAAACAAAAATTAAGTCGTCGTGGTGCAAGGCGGCGTGCACACACTGTTATAGATTTAAATCTTACTCAAGTTACATGTATGTTTGTAACAATTTACTTTTCCTGACTAGATTCTATATAGTCTAAAATATGAATATATGGAGTATAAACTATAAGGAGCATAAAATGTTGCTTATAGTTTTTACTTCATAATATTTTATTATCTTAGCATAATGTAAATAAAAAGTATAATAAAAAAACTCAATTTGACACTCGAAAGCTCCCAGGGACCACGTTCTGGTTGCGTGGTTGATAACGCACAATTGTTTACTCGATTGATATTAGCAACGCTCTAGTTAAGTTAAAAATAAACGTTATCTCCAATACATAAAATTGAATATTGCTCGTATGTACGTACGTCTTACTATATATTAAAGACGATAACTTAATTTAGGCTTTATTATTATAGGAATAACATTTTAATTCCTACATTCTTCTTTCCTAAGTGACAGTAAACACGTGGTCAAGAAATGGTATACGCACATTGCATAAGCGCATAGGTCAGACGCCAGTCCTTTGGGGGCGTCTGTATACTTAATAGCCGTTTGTTTCAGTGAAAATTATAGATATGATAATGATATGTTGTTTTAAAATAATTTATATATGTACATTTTTAAAAATATATAGAATATTTTTCTAAAGGGGAAAAAATATAGGGAGATATAGATGTATAATTATTATCAACAGCCTACGACTTTTTTTATAATAGAAGATTATCTAAGTCAATGACAGTGTCTTAATGAAATCGCGATTAGTTGTGAGATCGATTTACACTCTGTGAAAGGAGCATAATTTAATTATTTTCATTTCGTTTCGCTTAAAAAATTTTATTTCTCTCTAGCTGCCAAGTCAAACGACTTCTCTTTGACTACCCTGCTGTGCAAGAAAAAAATATACAGCTAAAAAAATCTATGACTATTCAAAAAATTAAACATTTCATTTCTATCCATTTTTTTCTACGTAACAAAACAATATTTATACAATTTGAACTATTTACAATAAAACAGGATAAAAAAAACAGGTTTCCAAGGCGAAAACACCACCTTCATTAAAAACAATGCTTGCAAATCATTTAAAAGCAATAGATCGATTTCTTTGTCATCTTGGTGCGTTATTTATTGATAGTAATCGACGAAAACGGAATAAGACACAGTTGGGTCGCTGATTTAAAATACTTATTTACTGCGTGTAAGTAAATATACATTTTGAAAATTAATTAAATATTTTTTATAACACTTTGATTTAATCGAGTTGGCATCTTCATTAAGTTATTAAACATATATTGTAAGTAAGAAAGTAACACATTTACAGTCTTAACATTTTTTCTTTTCAAAAAACGAATCTACGGTATTCGGGCAAGTAGCAGCGTCTTTTAATAATTGTATTTCCCATTATTATCTTCATATTAGGTCTCGAATAATCGAATCGAATAAATAATCATTAATATTCGATAAATAATAATTTATCGTAAATTGACGACACTGCAATCTTGTTTCTATGTACTGTATGTATCATCAAAGTCAATGAAACAAATGTACCAAATACATACATTAGCGGGTGAGTCTGTACTTGGAAAAAATACTGTAGCACTGTGCACTGAGGATAATAAGTTTGTTTAAACGACGAAATAATATAAATTACTTATAAATAAGAATGTTATTTTCCTATTAGCTTTACGCTTTTTAATCATTAATTTCGCCGAGTGGATACCTTAGCCACAATCATCGCTTCTTGTCACTTTTACAGTCAAACGCTGTCCTACTATACCACAATGGCCTATAGAAGTACGAATGGAGCTCTCGAGTCAAAATGATATAGAGTCAAAACATACTTAGATGTATATCAAAATTTGATTATTCAACAAAAGTCTAAGTCACTAGGTAACTATTACACTAGTAAGTAACTATAGTTTCTACTCTACATTAAGAATAATAATAGAATTGCTATAAATTTATATGTGCATACTGATTTATTCTTATCCATGACATGTTATCGTAACTAGTAAAATTTATTTTAAATAACTGCTTATGAGATAATTGCAAAGTCTAATTTTCTTATCACAGTTACGTGGTGAAAATTTATTGTACAATTTTACCAATGATCTGTTATAAAAATTATACAAATCAAGAAATCTGTTTATTTTGTTGAATATTAAGTATTATCTAGGTGTAATATATCGAATAAAAATACTTTTACAAAACACTAGATTAAGATTCGAGATAAAACATTAGCATCAGCCTATCAGACTAACAAAATTTTATTAAAAATATTTTAAAATGTTGAGTTGTCTTGTCACTAAAGCAGGAAAATGGAAATAATTGAAATATAAAAAAAAATCTACCGAGTGGGTATCGAACCTACAACCATCGCGTATACAGCCAGAGGCGGAGCCACAATATTATATATGATAAGGTAGATTAAAATAATTATCTATAATACAAAATTTTCCTCAAATGAAATTATTCTTCTTACAAGGAAAAATTTAAAAAGACCTATTAAAAGCCTCATCAAGTGAATGACTAGTAATTAATTTTGTAAAAAAAAGTAAGTAAACCAATAAGATATTTAATGTAGTATATAATGTAGATAATTAGGTACTTTATCTCAACGTGTGCCAACGGTCCCAATGATAGTCTTAATGAACTCGCCTTGTGTGAACGTGAGAATGACTGGTCAGATTATATTAAAACATATAATTTGTCAGCAAAATTTATAACACCAGTTTTTTTAAACGTAAAATTATATAGAAGTAAAATTTTTGATAACTCAACACGCTATGTCTCAAACTCAGACGAAAAGTGGAGAACGGAGTGTCTTGACACTAGGTTTTCACTGTCAATTTGGAACGCGGAAAAAGAATGAAGCCTTTTTTCTATTTACTTTAAATTTGAAATACTGACAATTTAAATTACAGAGTGATTTTTAGAATAACCAAAAGAATAATAAAGTTCAGGCAGAAATTCAAGTTGAAGACAGAAAAGTAACAGTTTACAGAAATGACAATATAATTTGATTGAACATGGAACATTAGAAAACTTTCATTCGTAAAATAAATAAATTATTGCACTTTTTTCAGCTATATTATACTTTTTTTACAGTAGGTTCAAGTGCTTAGTGGTGGGCCCGTATGCTGCGCTTTGACTTGTCCACTAAAGCATAGAATAAAAAAATAATAATAGTAATTCCACCGAAGGAAAATAGAACACACAACCAATCGCGATTGCAACAAACTACTCTATCAATTGAATTAAATCAATTAATTTTATTTACTAGCAACTAATTACTAATTATTATCATTAGAATTTATAAAAAATTAAGCAAAACTAATCCTAACAAAACTAATCATTGGACAAATAATCAAGAATTTTGACCCTAACTAGTATGTTATTTAAAAGTCACCCGGTTACACGCTGCAGCTCGACTCGACACAGATAACATAACGACCTCGTTCTCTGGAGGCGTGCCTCTGTTTATAAACATGGAAATTGCGCTTTTGTTATCTATCTTTACATTAATTGATATTCTTGTAAGTTTCATCATAATTTCACCCTATTTTAACAATTGTTTATACGATTTTTTTATTATAAAAAAAATTTACTGAAACATTTTTTAGGAAACTTTTAAGTACCAGAGCGAGGAAATGTAAATATTTTAGATATTATCTATTCTTCCCAGTGAGCATCGAGCCCACAACCAATCACGTTTACAGTCCGACTTTATCCCAATGCGCCCTCATATATTTTTATTTTTGAAAGTATTATGGCTTTGTCTATTTCAATAATAATTTTCCTTGTACTGTCATATGTATTTACCCAGTGTTACACTATATTACTGATGAACAATTTAGAATTTCCTACTTCTAGATAGCGACTGGTTACTGACTGACATAATTAACTGTGTCTTTGAGCAATTGTGTATAATCGATTATTAAATTAGATGTTTAATATAAATTAATATACTTTGTTTTTATTTATTTTATAATTTGCAATTGACTTAGACGTTCGATATACAGTAGTAACTGAGATTAAAAATGAGCGAATTTTTCCGATCTAATTAAACTTTCTATTAACTATGCCGTGAAATAATACTGTATGCTTAGTAGTGTGTAGAAACATAACATTTAATTTTCAAAAGGCACCTGTCGTCATTTTAGTGCCTTTAGAAAGTAAAGCCGGTTGTGCGATTGATCTATACTGGAAGATGGTTTATTATCACCTCTTTGTAAGACCAAGCACGGAGAGGCAAGAGTGACAGACAGACAATGCACAATTAAAATTGCTGGGATTAGAAAGCCGATATTTGGCAAGTATTCCATGGGAGAGAACGGTAAAAATTAAACTTTAATATTTACGCAAACAGAACTGCGAGCTATAACTAAGTTTTAAATATAGAGATATCTAATATTATCTCATTTTACAGCTACATAAGAATTAAGATATCCTTTACTCTCTTACCAAAAGAAAGCATTTCGATTCAAAAGTTATATAATTAACATTCATGTCGTAATCTAATGTTATCTTATTATTAATATAAAGTAATTAAATATTATGTCCCTTATTTATAATTTAAAAAAAACTTACCATTAAAGAAGAATTTAAGTCGGTTCGCATAGATATTGCTAATGGGGATGCCTAGTTTGACAGCCACTGGTTCTATGAGACTCCTGAAGCCACCTGACACGAGATACACAATCACACCTCTGTCGTGTAAGGTCTTCACTAATTCTCTGTAAAAATAATTATAATTTATAATACATTTACAGCTTATAGATATATTTTTAGGTTTCGAATCGATTTTTCTGTTATTATCCTAAGTAAGTAAACGCTACAACAATATTAAGTGGAAAATATTTAAATTATTTAAATATTTTATTTTCCTTTTTGTTTATCTCCGTAAGACTGGGGTCTTTTGAAAATAGAATAAACAAATAAATTTTAAATTATATGTAACCAAACCAGAGGTCGGCTATAGAAACAGGTTGTAGAGGTGACTCTTTGTGATTTTAAAATTATAATTTGAATTTATATGTATTTTTAACATGAAATCATTAATGATTTCGTATTAAATTCCTGAACGTTCGAATTGCTAATGAAAATTTAGAAGTCTTGATACTAAATATATATAACGGTTCATATAAATCTATACATATAATAAAAATGTACCTGATCGCTGTCGGTACATTTATCTGTTTGTTTGTGCACGCGAATCTCAGAAACGGCTTACCGATTTAAATGCAATTTTGACTATTATGGTAAACTTCCCTTAACATTTAGTGTTTATTTAATTTCAATCAAATTTAGCAAATTAAGCAAAATATAAGTGACGAGGGTTGTCGAAAAGACTAAACAGTATAGTCAAGTAGTTTACGGAAACGAAACCGCGAGCGGTAAATATTAATATTAATTTTGCAAAACTGTGTTATATTATCAAGATTATTTTCGAAAATTTTGAAAATAATGGCTTGCCACTAAAATGAAAACATATGGTTTTTTTATTTTCACGTTTTTCACGAATAGCAGGATAGTCAAATATTGCCAAGTGTCAAAATTCGATACCGTTATCCATTTTCCGCCGAAACTTAAGATATTTCTTATAAGCGGAACTCAACGCAGGAGAGTATTCAAAATGCACTGAGCTATACAATAAAATATAAGCTATAGAATAAGCTATACATAAATACTGAGCTATACAAAACAGAGTTTTGATATACTCATAATATGTTTTAAAATTCACATGTATGTGGCTTATATATACATTTGAAAGATGTTAAACTCTATATAGGACTTAAAAACTAGACTCAATGGCATTAGTTGTAGCCTTTATACAAGTAGAGCAAAATAGTTTGATAACATCTCACGACTATATATAGATGTATGTAGTCGCAAAATAAAATATACATATACACATATAAGAAACATTCTAAACTAAATTGAACAATTGTAATATGTACTCTAATATGAACCATTAGGTACATTTGTTGTATCATTTCACATTTAAACCATTGAGTCAGCCGAGGTCACTACGATAGCTTTCAAGAGTGGACCAAACCTAGTGAAAAAATATAATCTGGCCTACTTTTTGACCATTATGATTATCGTACTTTCATTTTTTTTTATAAACAAATACAAAATCTTGATTAACATCGTGGATTGGATGTAGTCTCATCACTTTACTCATTACGCAATTTTATAATATTTTTTTGTTATATTAAGTTAAATTAGCCCTACATTACAGTGTAGAAATAACACATATTTAGCGAACAAAAAAAAAGAATATATACTAACGCTATTCCAGAAGTGAGATGTATGGGGAACTTTTCTAAGAATTCCCTAACTTGGTTAACACTGGGCCTGATGATATCTAATCTTTTCTTGAGGGCTTCTTGGAAGGTCATAGTGCCGCCCATAGCTTCAGCAGTGCTGAAACAATCAAAGAACTTGAAATACATTTAATTCTTACATGTACTGAGCGTGACTCATCGCTAAGGTCGAGGTCAAGATAATGGTCGATGGGTAATTTCACCCATCTAATAATAATTGCAACTCCATTTTCATACGTTGTAATTATGATTGGCTTCTAATATACATATAACTAAAAAAATATATAATGTGTTGCTTACTCTTTTTTTTCTTAGTATTTTTTGTTTTATTCTTAATATTAATATTTAATGTGATTTAAATTATTTGTAAGAAAGTGCCACGGAAATGTTTAATATTTAGCGGTGCGTGTTCGTGTTCGGTGCGTTGCTTATTTTGGTAAAACAAAACCAGTTTATTATTTTAAGCTGTTTAACAAAAAAACACGACTTCGCCGTGTCATATCAACCAATCTAAATTGCTGAATACCTACTACATAAATCGCGTTTGTTTAATGTAATTGCATTTATTTGCTGATTAAGTGAGTGTTTTTGACAACTGCCAAAAACATTTAGAATTAGTACAGTTTGAACAAACAAACATGTTTTCAAATAACATTTTTTTATTTACCTTTGTAAAAACTATAAAGTTTCCGTAAACATGAATTAAAAAGTCCAAAACAGATCTGATGAGTTTCAGAACAGTACAAAAACCAGGCAAAATTGTAATAAGCTACTTACAGTCGTTTTACTTCATCTCCCTTTCCGCAGAACTTTGCTAACTCATCAATACCCTCATCTTGGATCACAGTGGAGTCTACATCGAAACATACGCAGTCCGCAGTTCGGAATAACTCTTGAACACTTTGTTGTGATGACATCACGCTTATGGATACCAGGGACAAAGTCTTTAACGTAGCCAGCTGGAGATTGTTCTTTAAGCTGTAATCATAATTTCCAGCTCAAAACAGTTCGCCTTGTGAAGAACGTAACAGTTTTCCAGTAGCTATGACCCATGAAGTACGAAAGACGTATGAAATTGATATTAAAGTTTCCTCTTGAGTTAATACTCCTTGATATACATTATATTCGAAACAATTTAGTTCTTGAATATATTTTCTAACGTTCATTGAACACAAAACAGGTTTACACTTTTCAATAACAAGCTTTTACTTCTGTTTACTTCCAACATGCATAAGTCATGCGAATCTCGTAACGTCTAGTAAATATTAATTGCCTACGACCAAAGCCCGTGTTATATACATTTTACAATATTATTTTCCTTATGAATAACTTACTATTATCAACATGCATTATACTAGCAAATGACGGTTAAAGAAATCGGTAAATAAACTCAATAATAGCCGTGAACTAAATAATACCACTTACTGTTAAGGTAAATATGTAAAGACACTGTATAATGTATAAACTATATACGTACGTTATTTCAAACATCATGCAAACGTGCAAATACCTATGCCAAAAGATACCTGTATAGAGCCATTTCGCTGTCTTCTCAGATATATATTTTATTATTTATAAAACGACAACTTGTTCGCGGGTACGTTCCTAATGGACAACGTATAACGTAATGAATAATGTAATGTACAATCTTTTTATTAAGGTTAAGAGACTATTAAATGAAACCCACTTGACCGGAAACTATCGCGAACACGCCTCCGTCGAGTGTGATATCATATGGTAGAGTGTACTCGGCCTACCATTATCGCCTTATATCCACCAGCCTCCGCGAGATAAGGCTATGATGCGAGCTACAAAACTTCTATCTGAGAGCTACGTACTATGAATGACGTCAGTGCGTCATCTTCGTGCAAAGACTACGGCCAGACAAAAGACAAATTTATAGTAAGGGCGACGAAACTGCACCCGTCTCACTCACTCGCGATAGAACAATATGGAATGTTTGTGGCAACAGTTGTTTTGCGAATTGCGCCGGGCGCAAAATCACCTTATCAACCGCTACCGACGTAGTAGGATAACGATAATATTGATATTTTCATATATACATAAAACAATTGATATTAAGGATAAATTAATCATTTTTATGATGGCTTAAAGTAAGTTACCTTACATAAGTTAACGATTGTATTTTTTGATATATTATGATATAAATAAATACAGCTCATGTTTTTTCTATAGTCAGAGAGGACCTGGTATCAAGAAACTCCGTTCTGCACTTGCCTCCCGAAGTGTTAGTGGCGGAACTCAACTCCGCGCTTTTCACTCAGGTACCAGAAGGGAGTAATGAAAATATTTTAAATGTAATCATTCCCCTGTGTGGGAAACTATCCCAAAACCAATCGTATTTAAAATCCGACGCTGACCCACTTCACCACAATGATCTCCTTGGTATAATACCCATATAGCAGGACATTTGGAAAGAAAACAATATTTTAGTCTATTTATATAATTTGTAACAAAATATAAAACATATTGAAAAAATATATTATATATTGTAATACTCATCTTTACATTAAATGTTTTTTTAATAGATTTAAACCCTTTAAACCTTATAAAATCCTTACATTTGTAGGTTGGCGGTTAAATAAACAAATGCGATGTGACTGTGACCTTTAAGTGGTGTTACATTTATTGTATTAGTTTATAATATAAATTTACTAGATATATATAATTGTTAAGTAACAACCATTGGTAATCTTAATAAAATAAAATATGAATCCATAGCTTTTAATATAGATTTGATCAATATCTTAACTTTTGTGTTATTAAATTTTGACATATCTTTCAATATCATAACTTGATATATGTAAAAGAATATAAAAATACAGCCTTAAATTTTACTGCCGTTGACTACAATAAATACTTCTAATAATAAAATAATATTCATCTTGTGATGTTACAAAAAAAAGAAAAAGGAAATCTCACAATAATCATGTAAAAATTTCATTATTATTAACAAAATAGATGAGGAAAATGAGATTCACATTTATGCTATTTAATGTTTCATTCTAAAGTATTATCAATACAAGGTTATCATATAATTTTTTTAGTCATGCAGTCATTGAATGGTCAGTTCTTTAACTTAGTCCTACAAGTCTTCTAGAATACTTTATTTTGAAAAGGTTATAATTTTCTTTAAAATAAAAAGTTCATAGTAGTGTTTTAGTTAAGTACTTTTTTATTCCATGGAACATTATGTGAGAGATATGTGAGATATCTCTTGGATGTAACTAGAATTGAATCACATACACAAATAATATAAATAAAATAGAGATTAAATAAAAAAAATGTATTTTAGGAAATAAAGAGATTTACATATAATGGTTTAGATATTAAACTTCTTATTTATAGAATTAAAAAGGAAAATATAAAATAATGTATATGTATAATTTAGTGTACATGTATACTTAGTAAATTTTTCATGATCAAAGACCGTGATATGTCACATTTTATAGTAACAAGGTCAATCACAATATAATAAATTGTAATACATATAGTAATCAAATTGACAATTGTAATACAATTGCCGTAAGCTAAAATTAACTAATAATCATAAACTATTTTAAAGTATTATCAGTATCCTTTTATGTAATGTTATATTACAGCTTTAAGTTTTAAATAATAATAATGAAATTGACCTAACCTCTTATGTAATAGATGATTATCCGCCAAACGTTTTACTTTAAACCCCTCCTCATATATAGACATGAAAATAAATTTAACTAATGTATAGTCACATATAGAATAAAATTAATATTATAGCTAAAACTAGTTAGAACTGGTTATGGTTTATTTACAAGTTAGCAACAATCAAAATTTGACACTGAAGTGTAGTTCAGTAACAAAAATTACTGTTCGAAGTGGCTGTTAAACATAAGCTTAATATTTTTTAGTAGTTAGTTACTTATTAAGATACTAATATATTATTTATAATATTAATAATCTGTATATTATACATATCTTACATAACCAGTATCTATTTCCATCTCTGAATTTCAGCTATACCTATAGCCACATTTTTGAACGATTTATTACATATTTTTTATTTATATCAATTAATATTAATTAATAATACCAATGCGTGAGAGATTATGTATTACTGTCTTACGTTACTAAGTAGTAAGTTAAAAAAAAAAAACTTTTATACTTATAGCGCGAACATAAGATTACAATTATTTTTGCCATAAAATTGTGAATAAAATAGAAATAATGAATGTGGTTCAAAGAGAATCCCGTAAAGCTTCTAAGAAAACAAAATCTGAACTTATTAGAAAAGATACAACAATTGGTAAACAAAAAATATTCTTCTATAAAGTTATAATATATAATTGAGATAATATAGTGAGAATTTAACCTTTTTCTTCGTTTAAAATATAAACTTACATAAAACACCTATCATATATAATATGAACATAATAAATAAATGAAAGTCATGTTATGATCATATCTCAAGTCGGTAGACCATACACTGCACGTTATTCATAATAGTAACGCAAGTAACTAAATTGAATTTAGTTTGCAAGTAAATTTATCTTATCATGTAATCGTTATCGTATATTTTGTATAAAATACATTAAAAATAGTTAATTCCTAGGTATTCTTGGCTCTAATGTACCTTTACGTAAACAATTCATGACCAATTCCAAATTTGGAAAAATAAATAAATGCCCGGCGCCCCGTTATGAATTCAATTCTGAATATTCATCTTCAACTAAACGATCATTTATGGGACCACCTTCGTGTCCACCTCCAAATGTAAAACGAAGGTAACTGAACGAAGGAATTATTATTGTCTTCAATTCTTTAAGCTTTACTATATAACAGCTATTTTAATATTTTTAAAGTGTTAGTTAGATTAATCTAAGGATAAGATAAATATGAACGTTCAATTTTACATACGTTTTTGTAGAAGATTTAACTTTATTATTCTTTTTAGCAAATAAAATAATAAATAATTATTTCCGTCGTTATAAGTACCTTTTTTGATGTTATAATAATATCGATATGACGGGTCCCCTCGGTTCTTTCATATAAGTGTAAGGACCTATTCGATCTTCAATTGTTATAATAGTCAAAATTACAAAAATTTACATGTAAGTATTTATACAACAGACATAATATTACGTTATTTTTTTCATGTTGCTAACGAAGACGAATTATAAACAATTCAACTTCAACAAAACCTCAGTCTTCCTCAAGTGGTCAACCACGAATTCTTGCCAACGACTCTACTGATTATACTTCCGACTTTTGCACGCCAAGAAATCGACCGACAACTTTAAGATATATTAGTAGCAGTAGTAGAGGTAGATATATTACTCAATACGTATCTTATATATTTCTTACATACATATTTTGGTATCTATATTTCATAAAATAAATATCAATCAAATATATGTTATTATTAAACGGAAATTTAAATGGGCCACGTTTTATACACCTTAATATATTATTAATTTAAAAAACTTGGAAATAGAAGCAAGTTAGAACGCTTAATTAAAGATTATTATACAGTCAATTATATAATAATATAGTATCGATAATAAAGCAAAAGTTTAATCCCGTAGCTAACCTTTTTGGCCTTGCATAAAAGGAAATACCCTTATATGTAATAAATTTTGTTTAAGTGTATTTTTATAAATTATAATGAAAAAAATTTTCGTAGTAACCGAATTACACTTGGACCGATTTTAGTAGAATTTTAACAGACATATTTTAAAAAATATCTAGTAGTGCCTACTTAGGATAACGTTATGAAATATTGCGCAACCCTAAAATCAGACTATTTTTTTGCTAATAAATTATAAAGTAATAACACTTTATTTAGTATTTGCATTAACAATGAATTTTCATTTAAAATATGTAAATTCCCCGAAATCAAATCGATATTCTTATGATTATATCTACACATGTAATAAAAATGTAACTGATCGTTGTCTGTACATGAAAGATGTATAAAAAATAACTGTTAATTATTAATATCATAGAACCTTATATTTTTAATTTTTTTGCACGCTAATCTGAGAAATGGCTAAACCGATTTAAATGCAGTTTTGACAATTGAATTTTGGTAAATTACCGTTACCATTTAGTGTTTATTTTATTTATCAATAAAAAAAATACAATTTAAAGTGTAAAAAAAAATACAATTTAAAGTAAAGTGTGTGTTTTAAGTGGGAACACGGGCGGGAGAAAAAAACGCGATAGTTATTTGTAGTCGTTTAGTTTACGCAGGCGAAGCTGCGAGGAGGTCCCTAGTTAAATATAATATATGTATCTACAATAGGAGGCCATAGCGGTACTAGATCGGCTAGATCTACGAGCATGTCAGTTGTTGAAGCTAGCGTAATATTGGGTAAGTCTTTTCACATTTTTTTTCTGAATATTGGATTTTGGAATGGAAATTATTATAACTGAAGAAAAAATATTTTTTTTAATTTTAACTACTTTTTTTTTGCTTAAACGAAATATTGATAACGCATATTTTATCAATTCTAAGAGCTGGATTTATTACTCTATGACTTCAATCACGTCAGGTTAAGATGTTTAACTACCTTCACAAGAATGGTGTCTTGATACAATTCTGCCGATGTTTTAATACCTTTTTCACAAAAATGTGGCTCACCAAACGATCACTGAAGTCCGATAATGCCCACACTGTACTCTGTTGTCTAATTGGGAAGCTTCTTTAGAACTTTCAGAATAAATACCGTCATTTTGTTTGTTAGAATATTGTTCAATTGTAAAATTTATGATTCCTGCCTTTGCGTAAGCAAAAGTTGTATTGATTTTACCAACCTATTCTTTTTAAATTTCATTTATTTCATTTCTTTTCAAGAAAATATCAGTGAGTCTCTATTTTATAGGTTGCAAGCTCTCTTGTAAAATATGTGACATGATTCTTCTAGGTGTTATCTTCATCTCCCGAGATAAAATCTGTTGCTTTCAGACAGGGTTGCTTCGAATTCTATGATTTGATCGCCTTTTTCGTAAGAACACTACGTGGACGGCCGGATCTTTATCTATCACAAATATACGAGGTTTCTTTGTACTTATCAATAACCCGGTTCACAAACATTTGACTAAAACCAAGCGTATAGAGGGTTTTAAAAATGGTATTTAACACCATAACTTCTATACGTAATACAATCACAGCGATTCAGTTCCCTTTATCACCCCACTCTATTTTAAAATAACAAAATAGTTTACAATATATTGGCACGAATATATGACAACTCAATGAACAATCCTATAAAAATGTCAGATTTTGTTTATTTTTAATTATAACAGTATTTATGGCCAGACTACATATTTGCTTAATCAAGAGTTGCTAAGAGGGTCTTGTGGCATAGTGTGACAACGTCTAACTACAAAAGATAATACTTAAATCACTTTCCCGTCCTGGTAGAACAAGTCGCAGCGTTAAGTTTCACTATTCAATCCGCCATGTGTTGAATTCTCTCTCCTGTCATACAGGGAAAAGCGTGAACTAAAAAACTGGTTAACTCGTATATTCGTAGACCAAAATCTATCCAAATCTATTCAGCCATTGAATAACTATTTTTTAAAGTTTTTTTAATTAAATATTTTCTAGCTATATCTGAGGGTAGAGGAATGGCTAAAGGAGAAATAGGTATGGCGGCAGTCGATCTGCGTCATCCCCATCTCGTGCTATGTCAGTTTAGCGATACATTGCTGTACACTCACACGCTGACTAAGATAAACTATTTCAACCCTATTGAGGTTTGAAATGCTTTCGATTATTATTATATTTGCCTGCATTCTAAACTTTTAGCGGAGAACGAAGGGTATTGACGCTGGATTCTTTCTATTCTATAAAATTATAAGCAGCTCTCTAATTTGTGAACAACAGTAAGTATGCAGTGCTAAAATAAGCACTGCCTGGTAAATACAAATGAAGCTTATGTTTAAATTGACTGTTGACGTCACAGTTGAGTGTATGTATTTACTTTTCGAAGATCACTTAAAAGGCAATTCAAACATGTGAACAATCTACAATTGACCACATTAAGGTATCTTAACCGACATGTAAGATAGATATTGTGATATTTATGAGTTATAGAAAGAGAAAAGTAATAAGCATGATTTTTTTTATTAGGTCGTTCGATGAATGTTACATGCATTATTGAAAATCTGAATATTAGACTTCTGCTGTATCCGGACTAGTTACCTACTTGTATTCCTGGTACTATTGAAAGAATAATAAATATTAAAATTAAATTATTAATCTCTCTTAGCAGTACATGCTAATATAGCTATAAAATCACAGGCCACGTAAAAAATTGAAGTTATATATGTATCCACTAAACACGTAATATTTATTAATTGACGATTCCAAAGTGCTTGTAATAGTCTATTTGAAAAAATAATATTTTGATTATGATTTTAACTATATAATCCATATGGCTATCGTTTGGTCCCAACTCAGGGGTCGATTGTATTTAAACTATTCTCATTTCTCCGCTCTGGGACCTTACTCTTGACGCCAACAGAAGACGTCTAATTATTGGTAATTTCAATTTCACGTGTTTTCGTACTCTTGAAACCAATGTGAAGTGCTGCAGTAGCGCCTAGCTGTCAAACAGCGCGTGGAAATTATGTGAACTAAAGGAAGCCAAAGCGCAGCGATAAGGTCCACTAAACAAAACTTTGGTCTCGAATTCGGACAGTAAGTGTAGAACGGAATGTGTTGACACTACGTTCTCTCTCACTATTCTGCTATGCGGCAAACAGCTTGAAGCTTCTATTTTTTTCTTCTTGAAATATATATTTCTTTGCGACTTTTCCAGCGTTATAATAAAATTTCAGATAGTCGTACCTCACACCTTTTGCGAGGGTGTGCAACAAAATCAATTATATCAACTTATTAAAGATCAATATCCTTTAGTAAACATAACGGCAGTACAACGCCGCCATTTTAATGATGCAGCTGGTCGGCAAAACATTCAAGCCCTGTGTGCTCCTCAATATAACGCGGTTTATTTACAAGTTTTACATAAGTATGAATATTTTACCGTTTTTTAAGTTTTAACTCTTCATGGTTTTTAATTTCTTAGTTCTTGATAATAAAACCTCAATAAATGTGCTTTAGAAGAATTGGCGAATAATATATACTTTCTATTGTTTATGTGATATAGAATAAAAATGTATTGTTTTTGTTTATTATGAACAATAATTATTATACGATTGTGAGAGACTTTCATATTAAAGCCTACTAAAGTTATAAGTCTCCTCATAGATTGTATGCCCTATTTAAACCTACGCACCTATACTTTCCACATATTAATAAAAAGTAATGATTGCAGATTTTATGCACTAACAGCAGCTGCCGCAGTACTGAAGTACGTAGAATACATTCAATGTATTGTTTTCGCCAGAGAATCATTGAAAATAGAATATCACTCGTCCGAAAACACTATGATTATTGGTAGATATATTTATAAAACCATTCATTAATATCCATAATACTAATAACCAATGTAACAATTTCAAATCTTTATCACATCTATACATATCAGAAAAATGTTATTGATTGTTAATGTTATTGACACGTGGGATATATAAAAAAAAAAAAAATTATCAATAGAATTCTATTCAATAATGATTTTTTATTTTATTTTCTGTTTGCGTGCACGAACGTATAGTACGTTCGTGCACGCTAATCTCAGAAACGGTTGAACCGATTTAAATGCAGTTTTGGCCTTTGTATTATGGTAAACTTTCCTTAACATTTATTTTATTTCAATTGGTTCGTAAATAAAAAGTTACAACCATAAAAATTATAAATTTAAGCAAAGTTTGTGATTTAAGTGATTACGCGGGCGGGTGAGAATATAAAATAGTTCCCAATGGATGAAAACAGTTTTAAATATTGTAATTTCCCTGTTCTTCTAAGACAAAGTGCGATAATGAGTGCCGCCACTCAACACGCAATGTTCATTCGGAATTAAGGGGATAAGCGAAGAACTCAGTTTTATCTTCCTACTTCCGGTGAAGCCTGAAGCTCTATTTATAAAAGAAAAAATATATCTGAAAAACACTTTTAGATGTCGGAACCGCAAGTCAATTAGAACTAGTTCATCCACTAGTTCCGTCAGCAGGACCGATTTGTTGTCTTTTGGGCGTCTTGGGTCCAACCTACACTGTAGGGGGCATTCGAGCCTTGAGGGCGGCAATATTACAGCCTTCCTGTAATCAGCGTTTTATAGAAGCTAGGTTAGACGCGATGCAAGAGTTAATTGAAGATGACACTGGCTTAATGGTGGATTTGCAAGTAGGTGTTCTAGTTTCATTGTGATTTTCGCAATGTTTAGATTTACCTTTTTATTGTGGAAACATTAAAATAAATGGGATGAAAAGGATCTCTATATACAATTTTATCACAAGCGGTTCAGCGGTTTGGTCTTGAAGACATCAAAGACAGACAAGCAGAGTTACTTTGGCATTTGTAATATTAGTATATTATCATGGTTTTTTTGATTCTCTCTTTAGGATGTTCTAAAGAAATTGTCGGATATAGACAAAATTTTGTTTTTGTGTATTGAAACATCTAATCAAAATATGGACAAATATGGTGAACAGCAATTAAATCAAACTATTCTTTTAAAAACTACGATGGAAATGGTACCGAAATTATCGGAAGCGTTGAATAAAGTTGCGAGCGGAAAGCTGAAAGCTATCAAAATGGTAAAAAAAACAATTTAAGCTTAAAACGTAGTTATGGGAAAATATCCTGCTTATTTTATAGTGTTTACATATTAAATTACTTTATTATAAATATTAAGTAAGATTATTCTCGGTTGACATTCGAGAATACAGTATTGATGATACTGGAGGAAAGTCACGTAAAAAGTGACCACGCGAAAGAAGTTGGACCGGACTATGGAGGGACCGTAGCAATTGGTGCTCCTGTCTCTCCGACTACCCATCCCGCTGGGGTTACAGCGTGAAGCCAAAAAAAACTAAGGAATAAACAAATAATTTGATAGTATAGAGATATTAACTGTACACGATGATAGCGGGTTCAAATTGCACTATGATTATAAATCTGATATATTAGTGTCTATCTTCTTGGTAAGACAGCACGTAATTATTAACTTCCCTTAATAGCAGATTTTTCTAAAAATTTATATATTTAATTTTAATTTATATAATGTTAGTTAGGTAATTTTAAAATAAAAGGATATATTAAGGATTTTTTAAAGGATTTCGAAAATCAACACTACAACGAAATATCAAATAGAATACGGGACGTCTTACAAGACGATGCTCATTTAGAGAAAGGCGCAATGGGTAGTCTTCAAAGATGTTTCGCTGTAAAACCCGAAATTAACGGCCTTCTAGACGTAGCTAGAAGGACTTATTCAGAACTAATTGAGGATATACAGAAGATTGTACAACAATTGAGCAAAATGCATGATTTACCGATACGTTTAAATCAGAATACTATGAAGGGATTTCACATAGTGTTGCCAGTTGCTCCGAAGAACAGACGACATTTTAATATTGAAGTATTACCCCCAGTTTTTATTCAGGTATTTTTGTATAATGATCGTTGACATACACCTACTTACAGCTAATAATTACCGTGGACTTTAATACTAGATAAGGGGTTCTATTTTTGTTATTAGAAGTCCTGCATACAACAAGTTTGCAGAGAGAAGTAAAAGAAATTGTTAATCTTGGGCTTGTGTTTGAGGCCATTGTGGCGCAATGACAGCGTCTGACTATAAAAGCGATTGGTTGTGGGTTCATTGGTCACATTGGAGTGTTTGACCCTAGGTTCTCTCTGACCAGCTCACTATGCGGGAACAAGTATAAAGTTGTATTACACTTCTTCTACACTGCGCACAAAGTAGAGAGAGAGAGTTGATTGGATGTAAATACATTTCCAACATAAAATCATTTTAACATTCGTAAAGTCTCTCACATTATTAAATATTTGAACGTTGCGGGATTCGAACGATTCCCAAGGTTCAGCGTATGGCTTAGCGTTCTAAGCGGTTAAGCGGTTTGCAAGACGTACGTGTCTTCTACCTCTTCTACCTCTGCTCTAATCTTGCTACCGTTCAAAATTTTATACGTTTTCTAAAAATGTTAAACATTAATTTCCCAATATGATAAGATTAAGTACAGCGTTAAATTTCGCTACCCACCAGAAATGATCTCCAAAATAGGCAGTAAGAGTACAGAGTATAATAGACTCTTTCTCCTTCCATTGCTACTGTAAACTTCATTGTTTGTGGGTTCAATTACCATTCGGGGGAATGTTTAAAAATAATTTTATTTGTCCGGACTGGTACCTAAGGCGAAGCGCGGCGTTGAGCTCCGCCACTCAAAATGCAATGTAGAATATGGGTAGAAAGTGGAGAACGGAGTGTCTTGACGCTAGGTTCTCTCTGATTACCTGTTATGCGGAATATCTTAGCACGATATGTCTACATGTCGTACTGCGCCGTAATGAAATTTGCTTATTCCTATCTGTTTATCACACACAGTGACATAATCGTATACATAATTAGTGTCTATAGCGAAATATAATTAAACTCTATTATGATAAACATAGCATTCATAAACAAATTAAAGTTTACATTTGGGGAATACGTTTTATTAAATTAATCTTAGTCAACTTTTCTGTTATTTACATCATAATATTTAAATTTAAAACAATTTTTATTAACTATGCTTAAGTTATAAGCCAAGGATCGGCTTTAGTTACCTTATTTTGAAGATATAGTTTCGCGCTTTATACCATATAGAAGGATGGACAGATGGACAGATTCGTGTCGTAGGGCCGGAATTCAACCCCGCGCTTTGTCTCGCCAAAGTGAAGAAATGAAAATAAATTCAATATTTAATTCCCCAAGTGAATATCAAACTCATAACTATCACGATAACAGTAAGCACTGTGCCACGATAGTGGATTTTATTGTGGATTTTATACATCTACATTGTCTTTTGGCTAACTTATTGTGGTAGTTAGACAAAAAATGATGTCAGTCCCTCTAAATAATGTTTTCTAAAAATGTATGGATTTTCTTCGCATTAAAAAATATGCATGATTTGCATATATGTTTTTATAAACAGGTAGGATATACAAATAATTTTTAATTTTATGTTTTCTAAATATGCTTTTCAATTTCCTAAGTGTGTGAATAATACTTTAAGATGTTAAAAATTGTTTAACCATATCCGTGACTTCATTTTCAAATACATATATGAAAAAAAAAACATTAATTATTACTTATTCGAGGCTCCATTTAATAGGTCGCCTTTAACGGAGCAAGTGTTACAATGACAACAGAAGAACTAGTCGTATTGGATCATCAAGCAAAGGAGTCACTAAACGAAATACAAAATATGAGCAATCTGTATATATTTTTATATTAAAATGAATATTTTCTATATAAATTGATTATTCAACAATTATACTAATTTCAGAATCATATCGTCACTGTTAAAGGAACTTCGCCCGTTTATGTCAAGTCTTTATAAGCTGTGCGAAAATGTAGCTGAATTAGATATTTTACTGGCGTTAGCACATGTAATATATTTGTTATAATACATTTACACGTTTGGCAAGTCTCCGCAAGCTTCCACAAAAGTTTGTGTAAACGAGGTGTTACTTGCACTTGTTTATTGCGGTTATCTGGCACAAATGAGTTTAAGCTTGCGACACGCGCTTGCATATTTAAACTTTGACGCTAGGACCTTGTGGGGGCTTGCCAGTCTTGCCAAGCATGTAAATGCACCATTACACGTAACTTCTGCTCATTATAAGAGCGGGAAAGAACCTAAGGTTAATCGGGTCTCCGCTTATCATTAGTGAAAAATATGAGCTGGGTTAGGAAAAAACCCGCCTATATGCTTTGTTTAACTAAACTAAGTAAAAACTCTGTATTATATAGGTATGTAAACAATCCCCAATTGGAATTTTACGGCCCTGAACTCTTGCATACAGTTCAAGTTATCAAACGGGCTTTAATTACAATGATATCAATATTTTTTCCTAAATTTATATTGTAAGTATTTTAAATAATACTCGATGCAGAGGTGGCTTTTTTCAATAAAAGAATAAAAATATTTTTTAATAAGTAAAGGCATATTGCTAATATTTTATCCTAAGTTTCAATTTACATTACATATTTTTTTTATTTTCGCCCATAGCAGGTTAGTCAAAGTAAATCTAGTGTCAAGACACTTCGTTCTCATTGCACCCGAATTCATTACATTGCGTGTTGAGTGGCGGAACTCAACGCCGCGTTTTGTCTGACACCAGAGGGAACAAGCGAATAGTCATTCCTCCGAGTGATCAAATTCACAACCAATAGCAATTGCAGACATTGAAACACTCTGCCACGATGACCCAACTATTTATTTATATATTTAAAAACAATTTCATTACCTCATAAAAACCTTTACTTATCATCTTTAGTAGTTTTTTTTTTGAATTCATATTAAAGAGATGAATAATTAAAAAAATATCTTAAACTAGCTTTTTATTTAACATTTAAAAATATATAGTTTACTTTATTTAAAGACAAGCACAACAGGATCGTATATTCGACCAGAATTCAGTAGTTACTTGGATATAAGAAATAGCGTCCATCCACTTCTCGATTACAACTCTCAACTAATGCCAGTGCCCAATGACATTGTAAGTAATTTTAATAGCATAAGAAAACATTTATTTTTTGACAGCTTCTCGTCCCACTGCGACGTTCTCTTTGTCTACATACCTGGGGTTTTGCGCTTTAGGCGAGACATTGCGTGTTGAGGGACAGAGCTTTACGCCGCGCCTTGTCTTTCCTCAGAGTGAGAGTGTTTATTGTCAGAATACGATACGACGATTAATTATTTGATTTAAATTAATTCTTTTGTGTTAAATATGTATTGCAGTTCGCTAGTCCAGAGTACAATTTTACAATAATAACCGGCCCTAATATGGGTGGCAAAAGCATTTATATAAAACAAATTGCTATTATGCAAATTATGGCGCAAGTACGTATTATTGTTAGCTATTTTTTTTTATATTTATTATGTATTATTTAAACACTGAGGAAATTGAATAACATTTTTAAAAAAGTGTAAAACTTGAACGGATCGGGATTCAAGGACGCGCTTCTTGGAAACCGCCTAAGTCTACCACTTTCTAAAACAGTTTTTTTTTATTTAAAGATTTAAATAGGTGATTTTGCATCTATATAACTTTTAATTCGACCGTGTTTTTTTTTGTAGATTCATTAATTTTACCATAAAAAAACGATCCTGGGTTCAAGTCCTAAGCCAGATGAATATTTGTGATTATATAATTGTTTTCCCTTTTTTATTCGGCCTTGTTGACAAATAGTTTAATACCTGGAGTAACATGTCTGACGTCTTCCTACTATCTACTTAAACATAGCTTAAAACTCAACTTAAGTTTCACAAAATAGAAGGATATAGCTAGAGGAAGGTGTAAAAAAAATATTTAATGTTTCTACAATTTACTTTATTTTTTGATTATAAATATTACATATTTATAGAGTTACACTTATGTTTTATACTTTCTTTTATCAGCTGGGTTGTTTTTTACCAGCGACAAATGCGGTACTTCGCTTGTGCGATCGCATTTTTTCAAGAATTGGTTTCAATGATAATGTTGAATTTAACGCTTCTACTTATGTCATTGAAGTAAGTATGCTTTTCTTATTCACTATATACATATCTTATGAACGGGCAGGCTTAATAGAAGTCCGTTTCAGATGTTTAGCTAAAATATATATAATATATAAAATATAATATATATAAATAAGAGACAAAAAATAAAATGATGATTAATGATATTAAATAAATCAGATAATTGAGTAGTGGAAAGACAGAAACTAATGTCAGGACACTCCGTTCTCCATTTTCCACCCGAATCCTATACATTGCGTGAAATATTTACATACATTTACATTTTATTTTATTTTTTACGAGCAGATGAAAGAGACGCAACATATTTTAAAAGGACTAACATCGTCAAGCTTAGTTATAATAGATGAATTGTGCAGGTACTACTAATTAATAATAATTAGATTTAGAATGGTGAGATTTAAATCCTTAAAAGTCGCGTACAGTCAGGTGACTCAACCAGTCATCAACATCATCATCATTTTATTAGTAGGTACGTGAAGGAAAGGTTTAAATAGTTATAAAATATAGAAAACTATGCGAATGGAAGAGTAGGAAATTTGGCTTTCTTACGGTTCACTTAAGAAGGAGTGCTGAATGCAATGTTTTTTTAAATAGATAGATAGATAGAAATACTTTATTGCACACAAAGCCAATACAAGGAATAGTACACAAGATTTTATGAGTATTACAGAGTGTGCAAAGACGGTCTTATTGCTGGTAGCAATCTCTGCCAGACAACCTTTGGTAAGAGGAGCATGGTCTTAACTGATACGGGTTAGTGAAAATAAATTAAATTATGCATTAGAAACAAATAAATATTTGTTTCACACACTAGGCATACACTTTTGTTAATATTCTACGTATTTAGTTATACAGATGTGTATTTTATATTATATATTTATTTATTAATATAATATATTTATTTATGTGGGTATATAGGTTATGGTTATTGTTATATGACATGCCTATTTAATGTGCTTGCCGACACTTTATACAACTCCAACACCGAAGGTTGCCTGGAAGAAATCGCTTTAAGCGATAAGCCCGCCATTTTGATTATTTATTTATTTGCTTCTAATGTATGTTTCCAATATAGTATGTTTGTTTTGTATTTGATATACCTGTAGGGGAACAAGTGTAGAAGAAGGCTCGAGCATAGCTTGGGCAATATGCGAGGAGCTGTTGAGAAGCGACGCCTTTACTTTCTTCACTACCCACTTCTTATATCTGACGAGACTACAAGATTTGTATCACAATGTTGTTAAGTAAAGTAATCATTTAATTACTAATAATAGTTTTTTTAGCTTTTTATCTTGATATTTCGTCTTGTAAGCTAGATTTAAATAATAACAATTGACTTTTTTCCTATCGTCTTATAGAAATATATTTGCGTATTTAATTTTATTACCAAGAACTGTAAGAGTGTTAGTAGAGTTGAGTTTAATATATGGCAGCGGTGGTTATATGTACGGCGAAAATTATAACATTTATTTGAGGCTGGTACTGGTTTGATATTTTCTAATATATATTTATATTAGTGTGAATATTGAACTACGACCCTGAATGCTAGGTAAACCTTAACTTTACATTATTACGATTTTTTTAATACATGTTATAGGAATTATATTATACCTACTCACGTATAAAACGTATGCTGTAGTAACCGAATAGTTTTATTATTGATATAAATTAATAAGTAATTATTATAAAGCATTAATAAAAGAAGAATCTTTCTAGAGTGAAAATCGAACCCATAGACTCCGACTTATCAGTCAGTGTCACTTTAGATTATAAATTAGAATACTATAACAAAGTTTATATATTAATTATCTATAAAATTTACTTACAGTTGTCACACAACTGTTGCAGAAGAAAACAGCTCTCAAACTTTATACAAAAAATTAATTTATCAACACAAAATTGAACCTGGTGTTACAAAAATAGAGCACTATGGCCTATCATTAGCCGCTAAGACGAATCTTCCACAAGATACTGTTAATTTAGCAAAAGAGCTTGCCGAACTTATTGCTAAAAACAAACAGGTGTTTTATATTTTACTTTTTTACGTATAAACTTTCTTGTCTATTCCCAACAAAATACAGAAATTCCTAATTAGACTGAACCTATACTCATCAAAGATCGCGGCTTTGCCTGCGTAAACCACACGACTAAGCTACTCTGTTATTTCGCCCGCCCACGTTCGCATTTAGACCACAAAATTAGTATAAATTTATAATTTAAATGGTTGTTACTTTCTTATTTATAAGGGAGCAGCGAGTGATTGAAATGAAATAAACACTTAAATGTTAAGGAAAGTTTACTAAAATACAATAGTCAAAACTGCATTTAAATCGGCTAAGCCGATAATTAACGTGCACAAACACACAGACAAACAAAAATAATTGCTTTGGGTTTTATTACGTTGATAAATGCCCCAATAACAAAAATCATATATCTTCTATGCACTGTGTGCGATTAGTAACATTTTTGTTATGTCTATAGAATAGATATTCGCATGTTTAAACAGTTTTGTTTTCAGCTTCACGATTTGTCCTGTACAGCTAGATTATCAGAGACCTAGTGTTAAGACGCTCCGTCGAGAGAACGGAGAAATGAAAATAATTCAAATATATCATCATTGTGATCAAACCCACAACCAATCGCATTTACTATCCCACTGCGTCACGGTGACCTCAATATTATATTTTTATTTTTGCTTACATTTGTAACTTCGTAGAAAATGTATGCAACGCTTGTCAATGACATTATCCTTTATATATGGTATATAGAACTAATTTCACGCTTCATCTATAACAATAAATACATATAAAGTAACCTATAAAAATAATGTCCACTTCTGATATAATTTTAAAAAAATATATTATTTTAGCCTCAAGTATTTAAATCACCAAAACCAGGTATAGAAAAAGCCTTATATGATCTAAACGCAAAATTACAACAAGAATCTCGCAAAAATGTTGAATATGAAGAAACCTCTAAACGTATTCTACAAGAATTTAAAAATTCTAATCAATGGCTTTTACAAGAACTGGCTAAAGAGTGGAATGTATCATCAAATACTAGATTAAACATAGATAGCGACGTATTTAGTGACAAAATAGACCCTAATAGTTCAAAGTCTAACTCTGTACAAGACGTTCCTCATTTAAATAATAATATTTACAAAGTAAATAATAATAATAGTTCAAGTTCAACAACAGGTTATAGCAATTCTAACCAAGAAAATTTCATAAATAACAAATCTTTATATTCTGTTAAGCACTCTATTGAATTACTTAATATTATAGAAAATAATAAAAATTTTAATTATTCAGAACAAGCTTTAAATCAAGTTAAAAATGATGATTTAATGATTACTGAAAATGAGTTCAATTTTAGAACAACTATTGACGATAATATTAATGATTCAAATGTTGTTAGATATAATACATCACATTTTAATGATGATAATGAAGTTGATGATGGATGTGATTCAGATATAGCTTCTGCGTTAACTCAAATTCTAGAAGAAACTTCTACGGATTCTGATAGCAAAATTTCAGTTGACGAAGAACTTATGAGAGAAGCAATTAATGAAATTAATGCAGCTTTTAAAAAAAGTAACATAAGTATAGTCGATGACATTATCCTGACACCACCATTGGAATTTAGGGATTATAATACCGGTTCAGATTGATTTTGCATGAATACATTATTTTTCTTATACTTGAGAATTTCTATGATCTTAAATTCCGAATTAAAACTAGAAATTCTTATCACTTTTTTATTTCCTTTCTTAACTTCAATTATTTTTTGTCGTCACACCTCTTCCCTAATATGAGAGTAGCCAGAGATAACCTTTTATCAAGATACAAGTCATTTCACTTTCCGACCGATACCGAGATATTGCGTGTATAAATAGCAGAAGAACTTTTTACAAATTTGCGCTGATTTTAAATTAACTATCTGTTGCAGTTGGATGTTCAGAGTAGCAATACAAAAATAATTTAAATAAAGTTGACTACGACAATAAACTCAATACCTCTATATACATAACACAGTGAAATTTTTTCCAACAATAATGTAACAATAATATCTAATAAATGACAAATTCTATGAATATTCAAAGTCTAAAGAATTTTCCGACATAGCTAGTACAAACTGTTTGAAATTATTTATTACATAATGTAAAGTAGTGCACATTACATAGTAATTAAATTTATTTAAACATTATACTTTTCTATTCTCTCTTCTTGAATATCTAACTTACGTGAGTTATTAAAAGTCTTATTTAATTTGTATATTTATGTAATTTACAATGCTTAGTTTTTGCTCTGTGGTAATAATATTGCTAGTACTCAAATTAATAAAAATATTGTAAAACTGTACAATTCTCTCTTATTTTTCCGATATGTAAAGGTTATATAAAAAAAATATTTGTTTTAAATAATTAAAAAGTAGTTGGATAGAATAGAAATAAATTACAGAATATGGTAAAAACTAAACGATAGCTATATTATATATAGTGTTGCTGGCATTTTGGCAACACTACTACCGAAAATGATGCGAAAGCAAATGGCCGCTGTGCTGTATGTTGTAAATGCTTCATTAGCTTGAAGCTCATTGCTTCGTTAAAGGTTTTTTTAATGTGTACTATAAAACAGAAACAACTGATAGAGTAGGCAAAGTGAGTTAATCCATCTTTATTGCGACAGCAGTTAATGTGTACCGGTTTTCTGTTATAGTTGTATTTACCAGTAATTGTAACATTCCACGTGTTTATTTTAGAAAGAAGGCGCAGCGATGTCGCTGCCGCCGTATCTTTTGGGGCCCAACCCATGGGCTACCATGATGGCGCAGCAGCAGCTGGCAGCGGCACAGCAGGCGGCTTTGCAAGCCCATGCCGCCGCCGCTGCTGCAGCGCCCCCTGTGCCGCCGACTCAACCACCTAAGCCGCATCACATACCCGAGGAAAAAATCAAAGAAAAAGGTGAATTTCCGTTTATAGTAATATTCTAAAAGATTTGGTATATTTATAGTGCAGTTAAATTAAATTATATATTTTACTATGAAACAATTTATTTTTAAAAATTATACCAAATTTTTGCTATAATACCAATTTATTGGTATAATTTAAAAAATGTCATTAAAATATAAAATACATATGTAATTATATATATAATAAGTATTTAAACTAATTGGTGATCAGAACAAGACTAAACTAATTGAATGCCAATTTCCAGTATTAAAAACTTAACCCTATAAAATTACCTATAATAATAAATCATCATTGTGCCTTATGGTATTAGATTATATTTAGTTCTGCTTTAAAATACAGCTTTTATTCCCTTTGCCCAAGTTACAATATTTAGTTATATACTGTAAACATTTTAAAAGGGATATAAAAGTGCAATGGATATTCTTTTTCACTTAAGTTTTTGTGAAAAATGCTGTATTTGCAAACAATTTTAAATAATGTGCAGCATATATATTTTGATATTTAACCTATACATTAGGTTGTTCAAGTAATTGTGTATGATTTGTCCATTAAAACACCACTAACAAAAAAATTATATATTTTATAAAAAAGAAGAATAAAATTTGGGCATGTCAAAGAGGATGAGTGATGAAAGAATGGTAAAAAAGATATATCAAGTAAAGGTGAGCAGTAAGGAAGTTACAAGCCCAGTATTGATGAAACTGAAGGAAGGTCATGTAAAAACCATGAGAATTAAATATCTTAAATGACACAATTTTAATTGAATTAATCATATATCATTGTAATTTAATATTTGAATACATATTTTATTTCTAAAAAATATAAGAACATTGGGTTTTTACCCAATGTTCCAAATACTTTGCAGGCTACTGCAACTATTTGGTCAAAACCATGGACTACTGTCATGTTTGAAACATTAAATTTGTTAAAATTTTTATATACCACAATATATGCAATTGATCTGGTGAGAAGAAACTCCTAAGCATTCCCTGGATTCACTATGTAGGGTTCTGGTCATTGCACGGAGGGCTCCCTAAAGCTATTGAAGTTCCTTTCCTTTGAAAAGTTCCTACTAATGCAGCTTCAAAAATAAGTGCTTGAAATGATGTAATTTTCAAATATTAATTGTAGTAATAGAGGACAGAGCACCAAATGCTAACAATCCCTACTTCTTGCAACTACATCGTCAACCGCTTCATATATGCCGTCCAAGGGGTCCTCATTTTATCAGGTCTTGTGTTATAGGGTTGCTTTTTATGGGCCTTCCTCCAGTATCATCAATACTGTATACCGAAGGTCAAGAGAGGTCTCCCCCTACTTGTCTCTCATCCTCTTGATGTGCTCAAACCACTTGAGCATGTTCTACTTCATCCTCACTTAATGAACTCAATAGTTCTAAGTAGTTTTATTAAAAACGTAAAAAAATCGAACTCTGAAATTTTTGTAAAGAAAAATCGATATGTTTGTAAAATAGCTTATCTTATAAAAAAACATATTTGTTATATTATGATGAACCATTACAGTTCGTCATAATAGATATAGTACATAGAAATTGAAAATTTAAAAATATGTATTTATTCCCACAGCCCAAAAATGGCTACAATTACAATCAAAACGTTTTGCGGAAAAACGAAAATTCGGTTTTGTGGATGCTCAGAAGGAAGATATGCCACCGGAACATATAAGAAAAATTATAAGAGACCATGGAGACATGACAAGTCGCAAATACAGACATGACAAAAGAGTTTATCTTGGAGCATTGAAGTACATGCCACATGCTGTTATGAAACTCTTAGAGAACATGCCTATGCCTTGGGAACAGATTAGAGATGTTAAAGTCTTGTACCACATTACTGGTGCAATTACATTTGTCAATGAAATACCATGGGTCATAGAACCAGTCTACATTGCTCAGTGGGGTACCATGTGGATTATGATGCGCCGAGAGAAACGGGATCGAAGACACTTCAAGCGTATGCGGTTCCCACCCTTTGATGATGAAGAACCCCCACTAGACTATGCTGATAATATTTTGGACGTGGAGCCCTTAGAGCCTATACAGATCGAACTTGATCCTGATGAAGACGGAGCGGTTGCTTCTTGGTTTTATGATCATAAGCCACTGTTAGGAACTCAGCATGTCAATGGCTCAACATATAGAAAGTGGAACCTGTCGCTGCCTCAAATGGCAACATTGTACCGACTTGCCAATCAATTGTTAACAGATTTGGTGGATGATAATTATTTCTACCTGTTTGATTCAAAAAGTTTCTTCACAGCTAAAGCATTAAACATGGCAATACCGGGTGGGCCGAAATTTGAGCCTTTAGTGAAAGATAACTCTGCAGGAGATGAAGATTGGAATGAATTCAATGACATAAATAAGATAATAATAAGACAACCAATCAGAACAGAATACAGGATTGCTTTTCCATACCTGTATAATAATTTGCCACATTTTGTACAGCTTTCTTGGTAAGTTTATTTGCCCTTTCATCCTTCATATATCCTTTAAAAACGTTTGCTTTTATTTTATTATTAACTGATCTTATAAGTAGTAGATATAAATTCTATTGTGTATAGCTTTCCAAATTATTAATTGTAATTGTGTTGTAGCTATAATATATAATAATAATAATATTTTTTACAGGTATCATACACCAAATGTGGTTTATATCAAAACTGAAGATCCTGATTTACCAGCCTTCTACTTCGACCCTCTTATCAACCCAATCTCTCACAGACATACAGTTAAGTCCTTAGATCCAGTGCCAGAAGAAGAAGACTTCCTACTTCCTGAAGAAGTATTACCATTTCTACAAGAAACAGCATTGTATACTGATAACACAGCTAATGGCATTGCTCTTTTGTGGGCTCCAAGGCCATTTAATATGAGATCTGGTAAGACTAGTTAAAATAAAATAAAAGTTTTTTTTTTAATATTTTACCGTTTTTTTACCTTACATAATTTCTAAAGGTGTTATTTAAATATTTTTAAATTATCATTTTAGGTCGAACTCGCCGTGCCATCGACGTCCCTCTTGTCAAGACCTGGTACAAGGAACACTGTCCACCCGGACAGCCTGTTAAAGTTCGTGTATCGTACCAAAAACTATTGAAGTACTATGTGTTGAATGCTTTGAAGCATAGACCACCCAAGCCACAGAAGAAGAGGTATGTTGTTAACAAATCTCAATGATTTATATTTGTAATAAATTAGATATCCTGTGTTCTTATTAAAAAGATGTTACATTGCACCTCTCAATATGATTTAATAGATTGTGTCATTGCAAGAAAGATGTGTTTTAAAAAACTTTACAAAAAAATCTATTACTAAGACATGTCATTGAATTTTTATTCTTGCAAATTATATATGTTTTGGCATTATTAATTAAATTGGATGTCTTTGTCACAAACATAAGCAATTTATTTATAGAAGTATAAAAAAATCATATGTGTATATAAAAAAATCTATGTTAATCTAACACTGTATATGTTTTACCAGATATCTGTTCCGCTCATTTAAATCAACAAAGTTCTTCCAAACTACAACATTGGATTGGGTGGAAGCCGGTCTACAAGTATGCCGGCAAGGATACAATATGCTCAATCTCCTCATTCACCGAAAGAACCTCAACTATTTACATCTTGATTATAACTTTAACTTGAAACCTGTTAAGACTCTTACCACTAAAGAGAGAAAGAAATCGAGATTTGGAAATGGTAAATATTATTAAAAACAATGTATCTAGGCTACATTTTAACAACACTAAAATATTTAATGAATAGTATATTTATGAGGTTAACGTGGCACAGTGGCACAGCGTCTGACCAGACGCCATTGGTTATGGATTCGATCCCCCCTATGGGGAATGATTATATTTGAATTATTTAATTTCTCCCCTATGGTAAGATAAAGCGCAGTATTGAGTTCCACTCAATATTCAATGTGTCGATGACGGGACGGGAGTAGAGAACGACTACCTTGTTATGCGGGAAAAAGCGTAAAGCTGAAAAATATAGTTTATTTGACATTATACTTCGAAACATCAATTAGCTCATAATTATTGTTTAATCAATACAACTTTCAATACTGATTTAGGGTCAATTATATCCAAATAGAATTATCTAAGCTTTGCTCTTACTGTCTACTACTCAATTAAATAAATATTATAAATTTATTATTAGTACTGGTATTTTGCCGCCATATTATATTGTTAAAATAATTTATTATTAAGAAACAGTTTTAATAAAAGTTAAAAATCATTACCACATTTATAATTTTGTTATAGCTTTCCATTTATGTCGTGAAATACTTCGTTTAACTAAACTCATAGTGGACTCCCACGTACAATATCGTCTTAACAATGTGGATTCTTTCCAACTGGCTGATGGTCTCCAGTACATCTTTGCTCACGTCGGCCAACTTACTGGCATGTACCGCTACAAGTACAAACTGATGAGACAAATTAGAATGTGCAAGGATTTGAAGCATTTGATATATTATAGATTTAATACAGTAAGTTTAATTTTTTTTTTAAATTGCCTGATTTTGTTATAATTCTCTGCCAGTATTGTATAGTAGACCAAACAAAAAAAAGAAAATAGCAAATATGAAGCACAAAGGACTGGTTGTTTGGGGGTTTGGTTATTTATATGTAGTATATGTGTGGTGTGTTAAATAAAACTCTGTATTCGTGAATTATTATAGTATTTTAAATAAAAATATAAGAGTAACTGTTACAAATGTTAGCTACTGCCCCCTGTATATGAACTACAGACCGGCGATACTGGCGCATAGTCACGTAGTCGCAAAATACACGGTCAGCACACTGTTCCTACAGTTGTCTTAGTAGGTCAAATGTCAGGTGCAATATCTACTTTTTTACAAAAGATATTGTTGAGGTCATTGTGGTGCAGTGGGATAGCGTCTGACACGATTCGTTGTGGGTTTGATTTCCACTCCGAATCATTGACCTCAGTCACTCAACACGCAATGTCTCAATTTCGGTCGGAAAGTGAAGAAGAAGAGTGTCTTGGCACTAAGTTCTCTCTGACTACTATGACTACGCGGGAAAAAACCATCAAGATAAAAAAAAAGATGACTGACTTAAAAGTTGAAGAAACTTTCTGTATCTTCCCCCTTTCCTCTCCTGTAAGTTCTGTTATGTTATCATTTTTAAATACAATATAATTTGACTATACTTCTATGGACGTTTTATACAACAAAGATAGATAAATATGTAGTGCCTAAATAAGTTATTTTCTTTTTAGGGCCCTGTATCCAAAGGCCCTGGTTGTGGATTTTGGGCACCTGGATGGCGAGTGTGGTTGTTCTTTATGCGCGGTATAACACCGCTGCTGGAAAGATGGCTCGGGAACTTACTGTCCAGACAGTTTGAAGGACGGCATTCAAAGGGTATGCATAGGTTTTTATTTATGTATGCCTTTTTTAATTGCATTTAAAATAAATTATTCTATTAAATAAACTATTAAAAAAATGTATCGTATGGCGACTTTGTTGTCAGTATTTGTTACACAGTGAAGATAGTAAAAATGAACTGCATAGAAATTGGATAAAGAGTGTCTGAATATGTAACATAAATGAAGAGTTTGGCTGTGTTCGATATTTTTATATTGTTAGTCGATTTACTTTTCTTCAGATCAAGATATAGGATTTACAAAAATATAATATAACAAAACATTCCTTTGAAGTTGTAGTTAAAAACTCATAAATTATAAAGTCATACTTGTTGAAAAGCTTAAGTCATGTCTTACGGTGATATTACATTCAAAAATACTTACTTCTATATATTTTTTTTGTAAACAGGCGTAGCCAAGACAGTAACAAAGCAGCGTGTCGAATCTCACTTCGACTTAGAACTACGAGCATCTGTAATGCACGACATCGTGGATATGATGCCTGAAGGTATCAAACAGAACAAGGCGAGGACCATCTTGCAACATCTATCTGAGGCATGGCGGTGCTGGAAAGCAAATATACCTTGGAAGGTAAGTTTTAGTTGTTGCAATAGTAATATTTTACTCATATATTAAAGTTTTTGTTACTATTTATTAACTATGTAGAGAATGATGATAGATAGGGTTATAGGTAATTTAATAAAAACCTAAAAAAAACATCTTTATGCTTTTTCCATATAGCAGGGTACTTAGAGATGACCTTGTATCACGACACTCCATTCTCCACTTTCCTCCCGTATTCGAGACTACAAAATAATATATCATTACTCTTTTAAAAACTGCCAGTTTTATTGTGATAAAAGTATGACAACACTGTATAATTAATATATTTTTCATGACATTTAGGTTCCAGGGCTCCCAACACCCATAGAGAACATGATTCTGCGATACGTGAAAATGAAAGCGGACTGGTGGACCAACACGGCGCACTATAACAGAGAGCGTATACGGCGAGGCGCTACTGTCGACAAAACTGTCTGCAAGAAGAATCTGGGAAGACTTACCAGATTGTACTTAAAAGCAGAGCAGGAGAGGCAGCATAATTATCTAAAGGTATAGTTCAATTGTTTTTTATAATTTTGATTAAAATGTTTCATTATGACATAGTTGGACGTCACGTTAAATTTTTCGCAATTATTTTATAGCACTTAAATGGGAGTTCTTTTGTAGGTATAGTGATAGTAAATTAAAAGTTAACTCTGCTGTTTTTTTTATTTTTATCATATATATTTTATGCATTTAGATATGTGTATTTGACAATTTAAACATATATATATATTTGTTTACCTTAGGACGGGCCCTATATCTCACCGGAAGAAGCTGTAGCGATCTACACAACAACAGTCCACTGGCTGGAGTCGCGGCGCTTCGCCCCGATACCTTTCCCTCCACTCTCCTACAAACATGACACAAAACTGCTCATATTAGCTTTGGAAAGACTGAAAGAAGCTTACAGTGTCAAGTCCAGGCTGAACCAAAGCCAGAGAGAGGAACTGGGTCTGATAGAACAAGCCTATGATAATAATCCTCATGAAGCTTTGTCGAGAATAAAACGTCATTTGCTTACGCAAAGAACGTTTAGAGAGGTACTGTTATTATTTATATATATTACTCGCTATTTGTTTAAGTGCTTACATCATATTTAGTATGCCATAAACATTGTTACAAAGAAAAACAACGTTAAAATATTGCCCAATTGTATAAAAACTCATATAAAACTAATTGGAAATGGTCTCCATTGGCTGCAATACATACAGTTCTTTAAACATTGAGGCCAGTTATTAATAGCATGTACTCTTTATATGGGAAAATTCTTCATTGTCAATTGTATTGACTCTAAATTATCATGGCGCTTAGAGCAAGCCTTACAATCTTAAACTGACCAGAAACATAATCCAATAGATTAACATCAGGACTATATGACGGTCAGTCAGCTATATTACAAATATAAATTATATAAATATATTAACATCAGGACTATATCACGGTCAGGTCAGCTCTGATAAAGTTCGGAACGTTCGTTTCTAACCAACATTAGATGGGTCGAGCTTGACAACCCCACACCGAGTCCTGCTAAAAGGATTATTCTTGGCTATTGAACATAATGTTGTTAAGGGGCTTAACTACCTCAAGAATGGTATCTTGTTACACTTGTGTAAATTTTTTGATACCTTTTTCACGAAAATATGGTTCAGCTACTCCTTCATAGCTAACACTCAATCAAAACATCACTGAAGTCCGATAATGCCCACTGTGTACTCTGTTGACTAATTGGGATGCTTCCTTAGAGCTTTCAGCATGAATACCGTCATTTTTTATGTTAAATTATTGCGCAATTGTAAAAAAAACTCATCTGTAAACATTTTTTTTCTGTGACCTCCCTTAATGTATTGGGCTTAAGTAGTTGTTATGATTTTACCACCCTATTCTCTTTAAAATTATCAGTTAAAGTAACAAGTGCGTCTCTTACAGGCAGAAAGTCTGCACTCATTGTTTAAAATACTCGACATGGTTCTAAGAGCTATCTTCATCTCCCGAGATAAAATCTTTTGATTTGAACAGGATTTCTTTGATTTTTTTCACTTTGATCGCCTTTTTCGTACAAACACTATGTGGACGGCCAGATCTTTTTCTGTGTCACACACTGAACAATCATATAAAATGACATATTTCAAATTCAAAAGTAATATTTTGTTTATTTTTATGTATAACAGTATTTATGGACCAACTATGTATATTCATGTAACATACTCATGTAAATCATCAGTATTAAAAACATTCTTATTTACAGGTGGGTATAGAATTCATGGACCTTTACTCACATTTAGTCCCAGTGTATGATGTGGAACCACTAGAAAAGATAACTGACGCATATCTCGACCAATATCTCTGGTATGAAGCAGATAAGCGTCGCCTGCTACCTCCCTGGGTGAAGCCTGCTGATACAGAACCCTCACCATTACTGGTGTACAAGTGGTGTCAAGGTACAAATGTGTTTTTCTTTTGTTTTATATATATTGTTTAAAAACATGTATTGGTAAATTTGTGTTTTTGTCTGAGCCATTAATTAACTTTAGTGATCTCGTTTGACTAATTTATATTATAAAATAAAAATTAAACTAGTTCTTATCTGGCATGTATTTACAGGTGCATTATAAGAAAATAATGATATGCATGTCATTTTATTTCTTTTTCTGTTTAAATGACAATATTAATACATGTATAATGTATTTATTTTAAAATCCTGATAATGCACTGTCAAAGTGAGCATATATTATGGACAAATTAGAAGAAAGAAGATACTGCAACTGCCCGGAGTGTGCGTTGTAGCAAAGGAGATCAAATGGTTGTACCATCCCCTTGTTACAAACCTCACTTTGGTTTGTTGCACCATTCAACAAGAAACTATCTATAACATTATTTTATGATACATATTAATATAGGACATATTCTCTTGGACATTGTTATATTAAGAAAGTTACTTATCTTTATACAGTATTTTATTAGAAATTGTGATTGATTGATCTTTGATTTACCTTAGATAACTTATCTCTTAGTGGTTATGCGTTATGTGCGTTTTATTTCTATTTATAATGGTTAGAGGTTCAAATCGGTGAGAATGTAATGCTTAAAATTATTTTGCCTAGATGTTATTACGTTATATGAAGTTAGGAGATAGGTTCTCTCACATAACATAAATATGCTGTAGTAAACAAGCTTTTCTTCCCTAGTAGGCCCCAAAAAAGTGCAGGGCAAAAGTGTATAAGATTACCCACATTATATTATTATTTATAATCTAATTCATCCTTACAAGAATATCATAAAGATAATTGATCAACTTACAATATTATTTTATTATTATTAAAAACAGGTATAAATAATCTACAAGATGTAGCGCGGGAAGTTGGTGAAGGAGAATGCAATGTGCTATTGGAATCCCGCTTTGAGAAACTGTATGAGAAAATCGATTTGACACTGCTCAATCGTTTGCTACGTTTGATAGTTGACCACAAATATTGCAGATTTAAGTATGACTGCCAAGAACAATGTGGTTATTAATTACAAGGTAAGCCGAAAGTGAACTATTAAATCAAACCTATTGCTTGGTTTACTATTATATACATACTTAAAACAAAAAATGGTAGAAAACAAAAATCACATCTTACCACACATTTAAAGTTTTTATACACACATATCGCTTTTTTTATCAAATATGATGAACTGCGTAGGGGTCCTGAAACCAGAGAGTCTATGTGCTCTGGAGGCGGCGGTCGACTGCGGACGATGTCGATCACGTCGTACTGCAGCGGCTGTCGTCTGAAAATACGCTATCTGATAATTGAAACATTAAAAGTATAATATTGCAATATATATTCTATTAAAGAAATTAATTTTATATTCTTCCCACAGGATATGAATCACACAAACTCCTACGGAATTATTAGAGGACTTCAATTTGCATCGTTCATAGTACAATACTATGGCTTAGTCCTGGATTTGCTTGTCCTTGGTCTTCAAAGGGCCAGTGAGATGGCTGGTCCTCCCCAATTGCCAAATGACTTCCTCTCGTACCAGGACAGAGCGGCAGAAGGAGCTCATCCCATCAGATTGTATTGCCGCTATATTGACAGAATTCACATTTTCTTCAGGTATATAAGCTTTCTTGATTGGAGTTTTAATCATTAATATTTTTTATTAGTTCAGTAAAAAAAAATATCTATAAAAAATTGTTAAATATTATTATTATATATTAAATATTTTGCAGAAATCACAGTTTATAAGTTGCTTTCGAAATGTGAATAAAACGTGTGTTATATTTATCGAATAGTATCAACCGCCAAATTGGCCCACCTTTAAAATTCGAATTACAGCGTTTCTTAACACAGATAAATTTAATATGTGATTTTTTTTAGATTCACAGCTGAAGAAGCGAGAGACTTGATTCAAAGATATCTGACGGAGCATCCAGATCCAAATAATGAGAACATTGTAGGCTATAACAATAAAAAATGCTGGCCGCGTGACGCGAGGATGAGATTGATGAAGCATGATGTCAATTTGTAAGTGTAAATGTGAATTAAAATAAATTACAATAATTTTTCCTATTATATTATATTGATGTGGAATTTTAATTTATTATTACACCATAGAACACATGGAATTCTTTCACTGTACTCAAAAGTTATGGGTTCTCTATTACATTTAGGATGCCACTACCAACACAATAAAATTCTAAAATGGGTAAGAGTAAAGTGAACTGCGTGATTTGTTACTAAGGTTAATGACTAACCTGTATAAACAAACATAAATTCAAATTAACTTAGGCCTAATAAATGTAATTGATTTAATTTATTTCCAATAGGGGACGCGCTGTGTTTTGGGACATAAAGAATCGGTTGCCCCGCTCAGTAACTACCATTCAGTGGGAGAACAGCTTTGTGTCAGTCTACTCAAAGGATAACCCCAACTTATTGTTCAATATGGCAGGATTTGAATGCAGAATATTACCTAAAGTAAGTAACAGTTATAAATATACAGTTAAAAAAGTATACTTGAGTTTTACTTCAAAATTTTAAAAGAGGGTGTTAAGCTACTTAAACTGTAATGAATGAATTATATTCCGAAATAACTAAGTAAAACTTCTATTATTGCAATGAAATTTGTAATCATAATATTTTTCTACAAAATTTTAATAAGCAAATTTCTTAACAGAGTGCCAAAAAATACGTATAACATTGAAAATCCGACAAGGCGATACATATAACCGTCATCGTTTTTATTTTCATGTTTTTGGTGTCATTTGCACACCTAGTCCATCAGAATAAAACATTTTGACTGTTCTTTCATATGGTTTCTGTTGTTTCATATGGTTAATCTATTAATTGTAATATTTATAATGTTTTTTTATTCATAACAATGAAACATTTATAATCGATTGTTAATTAAAAAAATAAATCTATTTACTTAGTGTCGTAGCCAACATGAAGAACTATCCCATCGAGATGGTGTGTGGAATCTCCAGAACGAAGTAACAAAAGAGCGTACAGCCCAATGTTACCTGCGAGTGGATGATGAGTCGTTAGCGCGCTTCCATAATAGAGTACGACAGATTTTAATGGCTTCCGGGTCCACTACCTTCACTAAGATTGTTAATAAATGGAACACTGCTCTTATTGGTGAGTGAAAATATTATGTTTATTATGTAGGGTAAGACATGTTGAAAAATCTTGTAATTTTTAAATTCTAATACTCTTTTTGTCGTAATGGTGGGTATTTAGATAATAATTTGTATACAACTTAATTCACATGTACTTTTTTGTACAGTTTACTATTATATGAACATCAAAATAAATGTAGTCATCTATAGAGAATTAAATGCTATAATTATAATTACTTAAGGAATAACAAAATGTATCTGATTTTTGAACTTTTTTTGTAAAGGTCTCATGACATATTTCCGTGAAGCAGTTGTCAATACACAAGAACTATTAGATCTCCTCGTCAAATGTGAGAACAAGATTCAAACTCGAATTAAAATTGGTTTGAACTCCAAAATGCCTTCTCGTTTCCCTCCTGTTGTGTTCTACACCCCCAAGGAGTTGGGCGGTTTAGGGATGTTGTCTATGGGCCATGTCTTAATCCCACAGGTGAATAATATTTATTTATTTTGTAATTTTTTTATATTAATTTAATATGATCTTTAAAGTATATATTATTTGTTTATGGATTAATATAATAAAAATAACATCAGAATTAGAGTGACATATACTAAAGGCTTTCATCCAACAAGTGGTCCACATTTAAATACTCTAGGCAGAGTACAATATTTTAAAAATATATATTGAGGATTTAATAAACTTATTGAAAATCTAATTTGCAAATATATAAAATGGTTGTATTATTATTATATGTGGAATAAGTTTAATATTATTTTGTGTTTCTAGTCTGATCTTCGCTGGTCGAAACAAACGGACGTTGGTATAACCCACTTCAGGTCAGGAATGTCGCATGATGAAGATCAGCTTATACCCAATTTGTACCGCTACATCCAACCTTGGGAAGCAGAATTTGTGGACTCTCAAAGAGTGTGGGCTGAGTATGCATTGAAGAGGCAAGAAGCTAATGCTCAGAACAGGTTGGCTTAACTATATTCATATGTAATATAAAAGTAATATTTTCCTTCTTTTTACTATTGATATTATTCTAGTCAGGTATAAGCATGAAAAATGCTTTTTTTAACTGCTGACTTAGTGACTGAATTATTTTCATACAGTTTTGTGTGAAAAGTTTTATAAATATGATGAATTGCGTAGGGGTCCTGAAACCAGAGAGTATCTGTGCTCTGGAGGCGGCCGTTGACTGCGGACGATGTCGATCACGTCGTACTGCAGCAATTGTTGTCTGAAAATACGCTATCTGATACAATATATAATAAATACTATAATAAAGTTCAATAATTCAACAAAATTATATCCAATGATTTTTCTATTTAGGCGTCTAACATTGGAAGATTTGGAAGACTCTTGGGACAGAGGTATCCCAAGAATAAATACACTGTTCCAAAAAGATAGGCACACACTCGCCTATGATAAAGGATGGCGTATACGAACAGAATTCAAGCAATATCAGGTAATTTTTGTCTTTAATTTACATATTTAACATCGGTTAGTGGACCATAGCTGGGTAGGCAGAGATAACTTTGTGTCAAAATACATTTTCCGTTCGTCCGCACGAATTGTCTTGTCACTAAAGCGGAGAAATAAAAATAATATAAATGAATTTATTCTCCCGTGTGACAATCGAACCCCCAACTATCGCGTTTACAGTCAGACGGTGTCAAAGCGCCGCCACATTAGCCTCAATTTTATAAATATTTCATAGTTAAAAAACATTGTATAAATGCTAAAGTTCACAAGTTTAACATATATCCGACTTTATACAGGTTCTAAAACAAAACCCCTTCTGGTGGACTCACCAACGTCACGACGGTAAACTGTGGAATTTAAACAATTATCGTACTGATATGATCCAAGCACTTGGAGGAGTTGAAGGCATCCTCGAACATACCCTTTTCAAAGGCACTTATTTCCCCACCTGGGAAGGTCTGTTTTGGTATGTAGTAAATCTGTATATTTAATACATTTTTTTTATTTCATTTACGGTACTGGGACTCGTACTATATAAGTATAATACGAATTCCTGGGCTAATATTTACTGGGGATAGTTTTCTGAAATCGTAATTGTTTTAATTTATATTAAATGCACGTGTTATGCCGAACAGAAAATCAAGAAAAGTTGACATAAAAATGTCATTGGAGATGTGTAGTGTCTATTAACAAATATCATAACTTATATCATAAATACGTCATTTTTGGTAAATTTATTTAAAAAAAATATCATGTACAATTATTATAAATAGCTAAGTTTAGTATTAAATTGGATGTCTTACTGTGCCATATTAAAAGCTATGCCCAATAATATTTAAATACTCAACAAATAATATTTTAATAGGGAGAAGGCGTCAGGTTTCGAAGAATCCATGAAATATAAGAAATTGACAAACGCTCAGAGATCTGGTTTGAATCAAATCCCTAACCGTCGTTTCACATTGTGGTGGTCACCCACTATTAACAGAGCCAATGTGTATGTGGGTTTCCAGGTATGTAAAAGTTTAATTTTTATAAAAATTTTTATGTAAGATTTTTAAGTAAATATGTATAGAATACCAATAATAGTTTAAAAATTAAGATATCACATTTTTGTATTATAATTTACATATACACCATACTGTACTAGTGTATTCAAGCCCTAAGTTTGTTCTTAAAACAATTGATATTTGACTTTTATATTTAGAAAGTTAGCAGACAATTCATGACATGGTGAGTAGTTTTAGTTAGTTAGTTTTTTACCTCCCTCACAAGATAAGACATGTATAAAAATTTTAACCTAACGTAATTTAAATCCGCGCTCGATTACGAAGTCTTGATAACCTTTCAAGCGCTCTGATCGCTTCGTCCTGATCCGTTTCACACATCATAATTCTAATAATATTCTTTTACGTTTTCTAAAAATGTTTTTCATTACATATCATAAGTAAATAACATTCTAAAAATGTAGTGATTTCAGTCGTCTATACAGTCTTAACAAAGGAATAATTTATTAAAGTTTGAATATTAACATTATAGGTGCAACTGGACTTAACAGGAATATTCATGCACGGAAAAATACCAACACTGAAGATTTCCCTCATTCAAATATTCAGAGCTCACTTGTGGCAGAAAGTCCACGAGTCAATTGTAATGGATTTGTGTCAAGTGTTCGATCAGGAGTTAGATGCGTTGGAAATTGAAACAGTGCAAAAGGAAACAATTCATCCTCGTAAATCATATAAAATGAACTCTTCGTGTGCCGACATTTTGTTATTCAGTGCCTATAAATGGAATGTTTCGCGGCCCTCATTACTTGCAGATACGAAGTAAGTAAAAATAATATATTATCTTTATTACTATTTTAAGGTCCTTTTTGTTTGATATTTTTGCCATTAGATAATTGATTAAATAAAATACAACTAATATAATTTTTGTTGTAGTTAATATATATAGTTGTAGTTAATATGTATATTTGATATATTTATTATAGAAAGAGAAAATTCAAAACATAATATTATCCTTGTTTTGCGATTATTAATATGTGTCTTGTGTACATATTTAATGTACCTATGTTAATCGGATTTATTGTGTATAATTTGGTGTTTGGTAATGCATTCGAAAACTACAGTAGTCCATAGTCACAAAACGACTGAAGGTAAAAGTTTACCACAATATCCAGAGAGACGTATTTATTTTATAAGAGAGAAGAAAGTTATATACAGCATATAGCTTATATAGATCTTTAAAAATGATTATGGAATTGTGGAAAACCTTTCTATGATAATTAATATCTTTTATTATTTTATGTCAGAGACACAATGGACAACACGACAACACAAAAGTATTGGTTGGACATACAACTCAGATGGGGAGACTATGATTCCCACGACGTGGAAAGATACGCGCGAGCCAAGTTCCTTGATTACACTACTGATAACATGTCCATATACCCCTCGCCTACTGGATTACTTATTGCTATCGATTTAGCTTACAATTTACACAGGTAATTAATGAAAATTTTCATTTTTTTTTAATTGACGTTATAAGTTTACTTTTTAAATAAAAAATTGGTATTTAGTTAAATTATGTTACAGCTTTGCCTTGCCGTTCAAATAATTTCAAACCTTGAACGGTTTTCAAGAGGCGCGGTTTCAAATCCCGCTGCGTTCAAAATTTTTATACCATTTCTAAATATGTCTTTTTTAATTACCTAAGTGTGCGAATAACACTTTAAAAATGTTAAAAAAATATATGTTACAGCCTCCGAAAAAAAATGTAAAATACAGATACCTATACATTCTAATTTATTAGAGCCTATAACGATTGAGTAGATCCTTAATACTTTTTATACATGCACAAATTTTACATCACTATACTTAAATATAATAAATAATACCACATTGGGACAGCATCTGACTGTATGTAAGCTTGATTGGTTGTGGGTTCGTTTCCCACTTATTTTTCCGCTTTGGTAGCTAACAAGCGCGGCGGTGTGTTCCGCCACTCAACACACAATGTCTCGGATTTTTTACTTCACGCTTAGCAGGATATGCGTGAAATAGGCTTTTGTTAATTTCCAACACAAAAACTAATGTGTATTTCTTAACTTGTGCATTCAAACAATTTTTGTTTATATCTTCTGTTTGATAACTAATTTATAAATTTATTGTATTAATTATTGCACAGTGCATATGGAAACTGGTTCCCTGGCTGCAAACCACTTATACAACAAGCTATGGCCAAGATAATGAAGGCGAATCCAGCGTTGTATGTGTTACGTGAACGTATACGTAAAGCACTGCAGCTGTATTCATCAGAACCTACTGAGCCGTATCTCTCAAGTCAGAATTATGGAGAATTGTTCTCTAATCAAATTATTTGGTAAGTTAGTAAATGTGTATTTAAAAGTTGATATTGTATATGAATACAATATACCAGAATGCAATAAGCCAGATTTATTACAATGATGTAATAAATCTGGTTTCGCACTTAGATTAGAACCTTGTACTGAGGTCTGTGACTATAATTATTTATTAGTAAGCGTTATAAATACTGACTTTCGATATTTATAAAAGTCTTCACCTTATTGGCGAAATACGGAGGTGGAGATAACATTTTCTCTATTTAATTTAGAGCTGCTTAGTTTAGGGTACAGATACAGAAATAAAAATATAACTTTTGCTTTTCCCCTCAAGGTTTGTGGATGACACAAATGTATACCGCGTAACGATCCACAAGACTTTCGAGGGCAACTTGACGACGAAGCCTATCAATGGAGCCATCTTTATCTTCAACCCACGTACTGGACAGCTTTTCCTGAAAATTATCCACACTAGTGTATGGGCGGGACAGAAACGTCTGGGACAAGTAAACAATAAATTTCATATAAACATTTCTACTAGATGAGTGTATTTAAGACAATGACAAATATAATTTATGAACATATTCAATATTCTACCTATTTTATCATCTTTTTATACTCCTTGCATTGTATAGTTGTGGATAAAATTTCTTCTCTCAAGTGAATGTTGTACATTTTTAAATATATAAGCCTATTCCGGATGTCTCAAAATAGACAGAAACTAGACAAGGTGGAAAAATATATTCAGCAACACGATTTTACTGCTTTTATCTACCAAAAACGTTACTGTATACCCATTTTTATTTTATACTGTATACACATTTGGTATTGTAGCTCGCGAAAAATGGAAGACTGCAGAAGAAGTAGCGGCGTTGATCCGTTCCCTACCTGTTGAAGAACAACCAAAACAAATTATTGTCACTAGAAAAGGAATGTTGGATCCACTTGAGGTAAGATTTTCTTTTATAACGCGATTTGGAACTTAACTAGTTTGAAATAATTTTAGGCATGTTTCTTTTAGTTGCTTTTTGAAGCTTCTTTGTTAGTTATTTAGTATTTATGTTATGTGATGTGTATATGTGAAATTCTTAATAAAAAAATGAAATAATGTGTATTAAAATAAATTATACACAAAGCTAAATTAAAACTTCAAAATTATGTTTAAAAATATTTCATATATGATCTCTTTAGAATTACTAATGGTTACTTTCTATCTCCACAGGTCCACTTGCTCGACTTTCCCAATATAGTAATAAAGGGTTCAGAATTACAGCTGCCATTCCAAGCATGTCTTAAGGTAGAGAAGTTTGGTGATCTCATTCTCAAAGCGACAGAACCACAGATGGTGTTGTTCAATTTGTATGATGACTGGTTGAAGTCTATATCTTCATATACCGTGAGTATATACAATTATACTAAGGAATAATGCTATTAATGTATATATTTTTATTTAATCTTACCAAAACAGAGGAATGAAAATAATTATTAAAATATAAGTAAACAAGCTCTTAAGTGAAAATTTATTCTATCTATTAGCTATTAGCTATTTTAATCCAGGTAATATATATAGCTATTTTTAATATAATTAGATTATGTCATGGTTACATGAAAGTTTACAAATACAGTTTCTGAATTATCGAATTTATTGATGTTCTTTAATTATAAAATTATCTGTTTGTTTAAAAAAAAGGATTGTTCCATATTTCTTCTTTTTTGTACAAAAATTAACATAACAAAACTTTTAATATTAAAACAATTTAATTATAATTTCACAGGCATTCAGCAGACTGATTCTTATACTACGAGCTTTACATGTAAACACTGAAAGGACAAAGGTTCTGCTTAAACCAGATAAGACAACACTGACCGAGCCTCATCACATTTGGCCAACTATGTCTGATGATGACTGGATCAAGGTAGAAGTTCAGCTCAAAGATCTCATCTTGGCTGACTATGGCAAAAAGAATAAGTAAGTTACTTACACTATATTGTTAAAAATTGTATAAAACATAAAATAAGTTATTTAATTACTTTTTTATAGACAGCTTTTAAAATCAATTTTTATCTCTATTATTATAAATAATATGACACAACCATGATTTTGTTTTAAAAATTTTTGTAGATCATCTGGATTTATAGGTTGGATTTCTATAGAGTACTTTGATTTTATTTGCTGGTTATTTTTATTTCTATCCTGTTTTTAATTTATTTGTATTTTCATGTATTTATTTTCTTATATGTATGTACTTAAGTGACAAGTAAAATATTTAACAAATTAAATTTTCTAGTGTAAATGTAGCATCCTTAACACAATCCGAGATTCGAGATATCATCCTCGGTATGGAGATATCGGCACCATCAGCTCAAAGACAACAGATTGCTGAAATAGAGAAGCAGAGCAAAGAACAAAGTCAGCTGACCGCTACAACTACTAGGACAGTCAATAAGCATGGTGATGAGATTATCACATCCACTACCAGCAATTATGAGTCACAAACATTCAGGTATTGCAATGGTTATTTATTTGTTTTGGTGTTTGTTGGATAAATATTTTTTAAATTGTATTCGAGTTAAATGATTTATATCATGTATATATACAAATATGCAATAGAAAAAAAAAGTATGATTATTCTATGAATATGAATTATTCTATGATATACTAAAATACGATCAAAATCTTTCTTTTATTTTTGATTTCTTCTGTGACTAAACCTAAAGAAGTAGTATATATTTAAAATACATTATATATTTCTTACGGTAGAAGGAAAGTAAATTCTAAATCTTTATTTATTATTTAGTTCCAAAACTGAATGGCGTGTTCGTGCGATTTCTGCGACCAATCTACATTTGCGTACGAACCACATCTACGTCAGCTCCGACGACATTAAGGAGAGTGGCTACACTTACATTCTGCCAAAGAATTTGCTCAAGAAGTTCGTTACTATTTCTGATTTGAGAGCACAGGTAAGATATTTTCAGTTAAATATAAGTCTAGAATTAAGTATTCTAGACTAATATTGAACATTAATATTTGTCTTTTTATGATGTGACTAGATTTTGATTTGGGCTTCTGCCCAAGATTAGAAAATAGTGTCAATATATATTGATATAATTTACCTATGTTACATTGAGGATGAACAAAAATGTATTATATGCAAATTTTAAATTTAATTAATGGCTTTAAAAAAAGACTTATAACAATAACGAACACGTAAATCGTTCTGTCTGCATACAAGTCTTTTTGCAAACTTACTTTAATATAACAAAAACAAAGCTCTTAGTACTTTACGTAGGAGGCATCAATACCAATTTTTTTATATACATTATTTTTAATTTAATAATTTTTAATAGTTAAATTATTTAATTTAAATCCACTATATGTACTATAGTTAAAAAAATCAATAAAAAACTTTTTTTATTCTTTACAAGAAACCACATGTATATAAAGTAATATAGTGAGTAATGTTGTTATATCTATTGTCTATAGATCAACTACAGTTTATAATAATCCCTAAATATTTCCCTACAGATTTCCTGCTATCTCTATGGTACATCACCACCAGACAACCCTCAAGTGCGTGAGGTTCACTGTGCAGTACTACCTCCACAATGGGGTACTCACCAAGCAGTGCATTTGCCACGACAGCTGCCTAAACACCCTGCTCTCGCCCATTTGCAGCCATTGGGATGGATGCATACGCAGCCCAATGAGCTACCTCAGTTGTCTCCACAAGTAAGTAGTTTAGATTATACTCATATAGTGTTAAATTAGAATTCTTGTTTTTTTCTTATTATCTTATATTGTGTAATGGAAATTTTTCTTTGCATTGTTTTTATAATACTAACATGTTGGGTTCTCAACTTCCAGCCTGAAATTGAAACATTATGAGTTGTGTGGTGAAACACAAGTTTCCTGAGTGACTCAGATTTACTACCCTTCTATAATTATTTATTGACAAATAATGTATAAACTTATTTATATCTTGCTATCCCTCTAAATTCATAATTTAAAACTTTGTTTCTTTACAGGACATAACCACTCACGCAAAAATAATGTCTGAAAATCCAACATGGGATGGTGAGAAGACTATCGTCATCACCTGTTCGTTCACTCCCGGCTCTTGTTCCCTTACTGCATACAAATTAACCCCTAGTGGCTATGAGTGGGGTGCAAAGAATACTGATAGGGGCAACAATCCAAAGGGTTACCTGCCCAGTCATTATGAAAGGGTACAGATGTTGCTGTCTGATCGCTTCTTGGGCTACTTCATGGTACCGTCGCAAGGAAGCTGGAATTACAATTTCATGGGTAAATTGATACCACTTATTTTATATATATATATATATTTATATTTCCATATTATTAAAAATATTTTTGCAACATTTAATAATAATCATCTAAAGCAATTATACAAAGGTCAATAAATTATTAATGTTCTGTATTTAAAGATATTTACAAACTTACCAGGAATCACAGCGAAATCTTTATAGCCTACTAAAAGATCCTGGCCTGTCTAGGTAGCTACCATCAGCTCGTTTATAGCACGTATTTCGAAAGCGTATGAAGCAGCATTAGTAGGATCTTTTCAAATTTGGTTAGGTAGACAGAGAAGCTCGATAGTGGAGTCGAACGTTAAATAAAGCATTTAAAAGGGGGGGACCCTTTTAAGCCTACACCTTGGGTCACAAGTCCCAGGCACTACTTCGTTCCTCTAGCTAGCTCCTCTTTCTGCAAAGCGATGGACCCAGCACCCGCACGGTGAATCCATGGAATGCTAAGAAGTTTCTTCTTATATTGATTGTAAAAAGCTTTAAAGATTATTTTAATAGGTGTCCGTCACGATCCAAACATGAAGTATGGCGTGCAACTTGGAAACCCACGCGAGTTCTACCACGAAGTGCACAGACCAGCTCATTTTATGAACTTTGCCGCGATGGAGGATGCCACCGCCCCGATGTTAGCTGCGGACCGCGAAGATCATTTTGCTTAGTTATTAGTGTAGTTAGTTGACATAAGAATTACAGTTTTTATATTCAAAGGATAACTAACAGTTTTGATTTATAAAATCCTATTATGAAAACTGCAAATAAATAATAATTCCATTTTATATTGTTTTGTTTTTTTTCTTATCTGAAAGTACTTTAAATATAATGGTTCTGATTTCTTTAAATTTAGTAAGCCATACTTATCTGATGTCAATCAATGCCGGCGAAACGATGCCATCTTACTGAGGAGCCGATCACCTACATACTTAGCACGGCACACAAAGTATTTAAACAGAGTCATAGATACAAAAATTAGAACTCACATTGCAATGGCAACGGGCCTAACCTGAATTAGTTTATGTAATTCAAACAGTCAAATTAACAAGTATTGTAGTTTATATTGTTATAGTACAGGTTTTTATATGACTAAACTGTTTTAGCAGCTGTACAATGTAGAAACTTTTGAATTAAGTTTTACAAGCGGCCTTCTAATATGAGCATTAGTTCGATTTAATGTTTTAACTGGTGAAGTAGTGACTGATTTCTGATTTCACTTTTTACCATATTCGGCCAAAAAATATAGAAACTCAAAACTCAGCTCGATTCTAGAAATGTTAGGCGTCACTTACCTACTTTAGGGTGTCTTAAGTGCTCGCGGACCCGATCCACACCGTTGATCAACTATCTAAGGAAGTGGCCACAAATTTTGCATCCATGTAAATACAGATGCTTATGCAAATTACAATATTCCTTTCATAAAAAAATATTCTAGTTTTTGATGATGTAATCAAATCAAACATTAATAACGATTGCTTTACATATATTTGCAAAAGTTTCGGGCTTACTTAGAGAGGTTAGAGGCCAATGTTGAGTTTCGATTTTGGTCACCAATTAATTTATTTGTAACCTGTGGTGCACACTTATTATTAACGTCAATGTCAATTACAAGTATTTTATCATTCAAGATTTTATGAATGCCAAAATTTGAATTGACATCAACTACTTGAGTCTTAACTAAATACCGCATTCGTGTTTCGCGCTTACTAATTGATTTTAGTATATACATATTTATTATTATGGTTGATCAAGGTGATTTTGAAGATAGTAAATATCCAGATAACGATGAATACATTCCCTATGTAACGGCTGGTAATCTTTCACAACGACATGGCGCCAAGATTAGTCTATGGGGAAAAGTTACAAAAGTTTCTAGCAGCGAAGGCTTTTACGTTAAAACTGTAGATGATCAAGAAATCCTTATTAAAATGAAAGAACCCGTTTCTGAGCATCTTGAAGGATGGTATGAAGTTCACGGGGTGTCCCAAGGAAAGAGTGTTCTATGCGATGAATATGTACCATTTTCGGAAGAAATGACCAAGAAAATTGATATTGATGGTCACAAAAACTTGGCAAAGTTATTATTTGCTTTAGACAACCCCTGGGATTTAGGTGAAGGTGCACAAGCAACTAGTGATATGGAAGGTATTCAAGCATTTGAATAAAAGTAATTTTGTTTTAAGTTTTTTGTATTTACATAATTTTGATTTTAAATGTCGCCTTTTATAAAAGTACATTATTTTTGTTAAATAAAAATATTAAACACATAATTATTTTATTTATGCGGAAAACTGTTATACTTAATGATATATTATTATTATCTTAAACATTATTAATTGTTAAAATGCTACTTTTGTTCATAATAATATTACCAGCAGTGAACTCGTGGATAAGCTCTTATATTGTGTAGTTCTTTGTCTTTCTTTTGTTGTAACTTTAACCGTTGTTCATGCATCACAGCATTAGACAAAGCTCCCTCTATGCAAGTTACTGGTCGGTTACTGTTGATTACACTTAAATGTTAAATTGTGCAAACAAGAATTATTAAATTAAATATAATTTATATTTTAAGATATATTACATTAGAAAGTTATTCAATTCAATTGTTTAAAGAAATCTATTCTAATTTTATTGTAATGAAAAACAAACAATAATTATAATAACTAAAAGTTACATACATTAATTTGCCATTGATTTCTATTTTCAATTCATTTTGACACTTCATACTCGTTGGCCTTTCTTTGCTACCCTTAAGTGCCAACTCTGTTAAGTACCTCTTTATGTATTGTTTTAATTGTATATTTTCCTTAGCAAGTTTAGCTTTTTCTGCTTTCAAACACATAGTTTGTACCTTTACTCGGTTTACTTTTAGCAAAAACTTATCCATTTTTCTGTATTCCTTGCATTCTTTCTATTAAAGAAATGTAGATTGTCAAAGTATTATTATATAAATATAATTCTGAAAAACGTTTCTAGAAAATGTAAAAAAATTTCATGTAGCTGGACTTGAACCAGCTATTGGAATCTTTCCTAGCTCTCTGACTGCTAGTCATACATTCTATATCCACATACACAGAAATTCTTATATGCATGTTACTTTTTAAAAAAATGTTACTAGTTAAATAACATTGTTTGCCTACAATAAATTAAGTAAAAATATAGTTTTTTTAAATGTTATAGTTATGTAATTACAGTTGCACTTATTTGCAAGTTTTAATAAATTCTTCCTGTGGTCCTTCAATTCAACTCTTGGTCCTTTTTATAGCAGCTTTTCGCTTTTTCCCACATAACATAGTATACAGAGAGAACTATATCGCTTCCTGCTTTCAGCCCAGATTCATAACATAGCATGTTATTTGGTGGAACCCAACTTTCGATTTTAAAGAACCATTACATTATTGAATACATTCAAATAAAAGCTAGAGCTATAAAACAGTACTTACAATCATATTGTTGTCTAAAGCCTCATAATTCTCAGTTACTAAATCATCCTTTTCAACATCTTCAAGGAACGTGTCATCTTTCTCATGTTCATATTTATCGCAAATTTCGGCCATTTGTTTAATTTTTTGTAATTTTGCTTGCACATCTTGGAGACGCTATAATACAAATATATAAGGCGCTGCACAAACGAAGATACTTTTTGTTACCGAGATGGCACCATTACAGAAAAAATGTGCTATTTTCGGTGGCGACGAAACTCAATGTAATTGTAAAGAAATTTGTTGGTCTTGCTTATGTCTTCCAGTGATACCTTTAAGTTTTTAGTTACCGACACTGAACACTGATCAGCTACGATCTATGCCAAGTGAATCGTGAAATGTGAAATCGAGTGAAATCGGACATATAAGTGTACGTTTGCGCAGGGTGAGCTGATTTCATATTCACGGGTACCCAACACCAGACACGAAAGTTGAGAAAACACCTATGTTTGCGCAGCGCTTAAATTTTATGATTGCGTTTAAATTATTTAATTAAATAAAAATAAAACTAAGACGTCAAAGACATTTAGGTCGTATGCAGGTATTGTTCAAATGTTATTTAGGATATTATGTGAAATCGTGAAGCGTTATAAATTTGTAAACTTTTGTTTCGTTAAATTAACGTAGTATATAGTGTACAATGAAATATGTCACTTCAACTTCTTAAACGCATAATGTGAAACACCTACTTGGAATTGATTAGGTATTTATATATAATGTAAAGCGTCTTATTTGGTAAAAGTATATTTGAGTAAATATAAAAGGGATTAAGACACAAAGGTATTCCAATAAATATGTTACGGGCTTACGTCCATAGGACGGTCCATGGTGTTTTTTACACACTACATATTATGTATTCTTTGCATGTAGGTATTTTGTGTAAGGCGACCGGAAACGAATGCAAGGCTTTTTATGGTATTCGATCGATATTAAATCTATGTCATATAAATACATTTTTTTACTTTTCGTATTTTTCATAATTATGCAAAATGATGCTGATAACGTCTATTTCATTAGTTAATCTATACATATAATAGAAACGTACTTGATCGTTGTATGTACAAGGAAGATACGAGAAAAATATTATTGGGGACATTTACCAAAGTAATAGTAAAAAACAAAAAATATTTTTTTTTGTTTGGTGCGTTTGTGCACTCTAATCTCAGAAACGGCTATTTTGATTATTGTATTTTGGTAAACTTCACTTAACATTTAATGTTAATTTTATTTCAATCGGTTCATAAATAAAAAAGTTACAACAATTACAATTATAAATTTAAGCAAAGTTTGTGATTTAGGCAAGAAAGAAACAACGAAATAGTTTAAAGTCAAGAGCGGGTCGCTATTTATAAACAAGTATCTGAATAATTCAGATCAATCTAAAATAAGGCAAAGATTGTATTGCTTTTAAAATTGTCATAATTAACAAATTCCAAAATCAGAATCCATCTAGACTTCTGAATTGAATCCACGGTCATGTCCGTACTATTGACTAACAGGGCAAATATTTATTTTCTACCTTAATAGAGTCCTGACTGGAGTCTACCAGTACCGCAAGCATCTCATCCTCTCTACCTCTAGACACTTTAGTCGCCTTCTTTATTTGCCAATACTTCTTTGCAAGCTCTTCTTTGTGATTATTCATCCGTTCCAATTTACATCCCATCGAGCTGTTAGTTTTGTTCCATTCGTTTTGTAGAGTGAATACAGAGTCCTGAGTAATATATATTAAGCTAAAAATAATTTTATTCTGTAATACATAAATATTAAAATAAAAAAAAGTTTACCGAGGCTTGTTGAATTTGTAAATCGTTTTTAGCTATGTCGTTCTGATAGAATTCATCTTTCTCCCAGAGAGCGTTGTAGTGACCCATGATGGGATTGTGTTTTTCAAAATACATTTCGTACACTTCCCGTAATTTCACCCAGTAAGTATCTATCTGCAGCTTCTTAGGGCGACACAGTTGACGCATGTCTTCTTCATGCTGTTAAGATAATCATCAAACGATTTGATTTAATAATGTACTTTTAAAAACATATTGATGTTCAGCTTAAAATTTAAGAGAAATAAATGTGCTGACTTTTGTCACGAAACGACTTTTTTTATTTTATGGCAGTGAATTAATAAAGAATAGAATTAAAATCATTTGATAAGAAATTACGATAACCAAAACCTTTCAGGGGCAAAAGCATTTAAATTCGGAAACTAAGTTAGACACATTATTTTCAGAAATTAGTAAATTCAAAATGTTTTTTTTTGCTAGCATTTGCTATCAAATAGTTTGCAATGTGCAAGTGACTCTGCTCAAATTTGCACATACGAGAACACTATTTTATTAATTATTTATCAGTTGTCATGACAGACAAACAAGGTAATTTGGGATTGGTCACAGCCGGTCTTCCTGTGATTACTGTCATACGCGTTCCGCTCGTCTCGTCAGGCATCCGCGACGAGCGTGATGTATCATATAAATTCGTTACGAATAATTTGGCCGCATTTATATGATATAATTAGAAAATTATTGAACTAAACTTTTTTTATGTTTGAGCCGTTTGTACACTTATTCCGTGCTGTTGGGGAAAAGTTGACAAATGTGATGAACTGATAAAATAACTACAATTTAAAATTCTTTAAAATATTTTTTTATAGAATGCTTATGCATATAGTTGTCATCTCGTGATAATATAATTAAAAAAGTATATTCATGAAATATAAAAAGAAATATCCGCCTGTCCTTACGGACGATTACAATAATTATTTAAGCTAACTTAACAAAAAAATGAGGTTTTTAAGTACATAAAAAAATATTATATAATTTGTGTCATCAACTTTCTGTGCTTGGGAACTCGTATTTCGTATTTCGATGATTGACAATCAGGTTCAACAGGAGATGAGAATGTATTCCAGAAGTAGGTCCATCAAGTCTTCCCTAATCACAGTTCTACCCTTTAGGATACAGCAAATGGAGCTGAGCGCGGCAAGATTTGCTAGTTACTTATCAGATATTTTTTTTTAAATTTTTATTATTAGAATTCAATTATAATAAAATGCAATATGCATAATGCAATTTGAGGGCTGCGCTAACAAAGTAATAATTATTTAACTAACAAGGCGTTAATAGTTTTAACACAAGACAGAATGGACGTATGATAGTCACAGAGAGGGTAAGAGAGTCCTCTCAAAACCAAACCAAACCAAAAACAATTATTATAATCGATGTGTGTAGTAGAAACTTTTGTAGATTTATAATTTCGAACATTCGGAACACTATTACAAATTAAATTCATATCTATTTCTTGTTTCTTGCTATGTTAGCCAGATGGTATGATGAAGATGGGGGGATGGTTTTATACAGGTAAACGTGCATTCGTAAGTAAGCGTGTCTGAAGTAAAATATAAATTCCCTTTTTTTTAGAAAAGAAAAAGAAGTCTTTAATCTCTAGAGATTATGCTAGACCCATTGTTTCACAAACTAAGTTATATTTTAGTACTAGTCTAGTCTAGTACATAGCTTGATCGTCTCCTTAAAAACGCTATGCTATGAAATCCATCTATAATACTATGAATTCCACCAACATATTTAGAATTTAAAATAAATCTATCCACCAAAGTGATTCGCAGGGCTTCGCTTCGTGCACTTTACACTAAAATATGTTGTACATTTGCTCCACCACATGTGCTACAATTCGGTGTATGTAACTTTTTCATCAAGTATTTAAAATAATTTGATGGAATGTACCCGGACCTAAGTCTTAGAGCACAGACAGACAGAATAATTAATTCTCTACGTATTTTACAATTTGTAAACCAAGGTATACGAGGAGGTTCTTTCTGTATAGTATTGTACCATTATTAAAAACTTTAAATTTATATATTTTCATAATTTCTGTATAATCTGGAAAAATATATATCTCAGTCCTGGTTAAAATTGCCTCTTTAGCTATACTATCGGTCTCCTCGTTACCACTTAGCCCAACAGGCGCCGGTATCCATTCCAATATCATAGACAATCTATTATTATTGAGTTGCAAAATTCTCCGTAAGCTAAGCCTCTATTAGTCCACTTAATAAGAGGTCCTCCGTAATCATTACCAATCTTAAGATGTCTTCTGTTCAAAAAGTGCCACAAATAACTGCATATTATAGCTCCAACATTTATATATGTAATGATAGAAAATAAGTCTCTCAACAGAAACATTATTGTAAGAATTCTCGATGTCTATTAAACACGAAAGAGACTGAGTGTTTTTTGTAAATCCTATTTGTATATATGATACAAGACTTATATAGATACAATCTATCCATTCAAGACTAACTCTTTCGAAAATCAATAGTGGACGAAGGCATTACTCTCTTTCGCTTTAAAAAGTCACTCACTTTTATCGTCATATGTCATTCTTGTATATTTTACATATACTTATTATTCTTGTATATTTTACATATACGTCATTCTTGTATATTTTACATATACAAGAAATAAGAGAAGTAAGTCTTAACTTTGAAGATGTATCAGAATTGGTTATAGATGCGGAGTAAAAACGATGTACCTTCAAAAGCCAAGTTGTCAACCATGACGTAAGTAATACCATCCCTGGTTGAGTATCTTTTTTCTGTTTTTCTTCAATTTTGTAGTTCTTCACAAACTCTCCATTAGTAAAAGTCTTCTGAATAAATAATTTTATCCACTCAAATTTAGATTTCACGCATAGGAAGATTTTTTCTTCTACTGATGTAATTGATAAAACGATATCTTTAAATTTTGTAATAAAATTTAATAAATTATGTTGTCTCATTGACATTATAATTGCTTCTCTCACTTTTCTTTTCTCATTTTTGATATCGACTTTTCTCTCTACTTTTAATGTTATGTTCTGGATAGATTTTTTACTTCGTAGGATAATCTCATGTGATCGAGATACGAAGTCTTCCTTTGCGTAAAACTAGATCTTCTCTTTCTCCTTCATGTTGTCATTATTTCTTCTGTACCATTATCGCTAGCTGCACACATTTTAGTTTCGTCATTTTCTTTGGCATATAGAATAAGTGCTTTTTATAAGTACAATTTTTTGAATATATTTTTCCTTAAAACAATTTTCATGTCTTTCGCCACATTTGGAAAACACTTTTTAAATTTTTTCGCCAAATGACCATATTTTCAATAATTCGAGCACTGTGGAAAGTATTAACCATAAGGTTCCACTTTTACCAAATCTTCCACAATACCCATAAACAACTCGATTGTATAGAACTTGTAATTCTTTTATGGGACAATGTGTATGCTTTTACAATAGGGTCCCAGAAAACGTCCGAAAATGCTCTATATCACAATTTAAAAAAGTTGTGAAAAGACGTGTGTGTATTATTACCTAATTAACGATTTTATAAATGATAACACGACTTGGGAATGAAATGCTCGCTCCAGTCTATTTCAAAGGTATCATTGTCACTAATAAATCTATAAACTATTGTAATACAAAAATGGAAATTCCGCTAAGTTTCTTGCGCCGGTTCTTCTCAGATCTGAGGCATGAACTTGAACTTGAACGTGAACCGATGGTAAATTGTTTGACGTTAAAAAAATGAAGCATGTAACTTCTTATTTTGAATAACAGTTTCACTATCAGTGCAATTTTAATTATTTCATTGTTTTTTAAGTCGTCTCACTGATCCAGTTTCTGATTGAGAATGAAAAGATTCTAGAATCTCCTTTTCATTTACCTCAATTTCTAAATATTTAACCACTTCATAAGAGTAGCTTAGTTCATTAGTTGAATATGTTCTATTACCCAAATCAGAAAATTTAGAATCTTTAAGCAGAATTTTAACTCCTTTCCTTCCTCAAATTTTATAAAAAAATTGTAAGGACTTTCTACTTAATTCTTGTAATATTTAGTTATTAGATTTCAACAACTTTACTAACCCAATTTGTTTTTGTAACACCTCGAGTGATGTCAAACAAACTTCATATCTATTTACTTCAACATATTTATATATGTCTTCTGTCGTTATAAGAATTACTTCGTGCAATTCGTTTAGCTTTCCTTTGGACAGTTATAAATTCTTTTGCATTTTCTGCATCACTTTGTAATATTCGCTTCGCTTCTTCGGATCAGACGTATTTTGCCTCGGTTTTTCACATTTTTGTTGTCTAACCAAAAAACTATTACTCTCACAAAGATCTTCACTCACGTTATTACTTCCAAAACTGGCTTCTGTTATTTTAAAACAAATCTTTCCAAATTTAGCATCACATGGGTGTACATTAAGAAAAAAAATAACAGCGATAACTTCACACTCATATAATAAGCTTGTGCTTATCTTAAACGTATGCTCGCTTGGTCTAATATATGTATTGTTGTTCTGAGTTTGTGTTTCTTAGTATTCGTATTTGCATGAATGAGTTAAACAAGCTAATTACTATTGAGCGACCAAAATAATATTATTTAAAAAAATATAAGACTAAAAATCCTTGACATTTAAATTAAAAAAAAAACAAAAATTAAGTTAATCAATTTATAACTGAACGACCGATATATTATTTGTCTCGGATGCCAATTTCTAATGATATTAATATTAAAATAGAGGAAAATGTAAAAGTTCTTATAATTGATTGATATTTAAGCAATTTTTCATTGAGACTTAAATATATGAATGTCCCCAAATACCTACCCAAGAGAGAAAAATCTATATCTATATCTATACGTATTATCTATATCTATACGTATTATAGATATGAAAGAAACTTAAACGGTTTTCAAGAAGCGTGGGTTCAAATCCCGCTGCGTTAAAAATTTTATACGTTTTCTAAATATGTCTTTTTCAATTTCCTTAGTGTGTGAACAATACTTTAAAAAATGTAAAAAAATGTAAACTCTGTCTGCGGCGTCATCACGGCCAACCCGCTGAAACTATTGTGATGAAATATTATATAGATACACTTGAGGGTCTTTGTGTGAGCATAGGCTGCCTATTTTCTGCCATTTTTTTAATTTTTCCAGGAATTTAATTGTTTTACAATAAACCCGCAGAAAATACAAACCAAGTATGAACGGGCGAAGCCGCGGGGTGTCGCTAGTTAGTAAAGAATGGCAATCATGTTTTCATAGCTTAGCTTTCAGTGCAATACAATCACTGCTACGAAAATTTATTTAATTAAAATTAAAAATACATATGAGATGGAGTTACCGGAGCATGAGCTTTGTCATAACGACTTGCTATAAATGGCGAATTCAGGATACAAAGCCTCATTATATTGGTCACACGCTTAACAAATATGCGGCGTTGGAAATATTGTGTTTTAATATTTTTTCTCTGTACTTCGCGAAGTCAGGTGAGTATTCAATATTCAGTAATCTAAATCAATATTCTTTAATTTGGTGATATTTAACCTACACACTTTACAGCTTCACGCTTTTTCTCGCATAGCAGGGTAACCAAAGATAATCTATTGCCAAGACACCTCCGTTCACCACTTTTTGCCTGAATTTAAGACATTGTGTGTTTAGTGGAGGAACTCAACGCCGAGTGTCTTGTGTACAAGAGCGGAGAGATATAAAAATATTTTAAATATAATCGTTCGAACCCAAATCCAATCGCGTTTTGAAAATGACACTGATCCCTTAATAAATGATATTTTGAAAATTTACTGAATATTTCAAAATTCACGAAATCGTGGAGCAGTAGCACGGCGTCTCATTGTAAACGGAATTTGTTATGGATTTGATTGCCAGATGAAAAAAAATTATCATTCAACTATTTTCATTTCCCGCTTTTAAAAGAAACCGCAGCGTTGAGTTCTGCCTCTCAACACGCAATGTTTTCATTTTAGGGTTAAAATTGGAGAAGGGACTCAAGGATACCCTAGTGTTTAGACAACACTAGGTTAATTCTGTAAAAAATTTAAAAGCTTAAACCATATAATTTATATTCACTTTTTTGTTTAAATCTAATACATTTTTTCAAATTTTATTAGGCTCTATCATGTCGTTCGGATCAGACATCAAAGGGCAGTGAACTAAAAAAAGTATATAACAACTGTTTACAACAGATAGAAGGCAACAACAGTGATAATAGGCGGAATTCAGAAGAATGGGGCGATCGTCGCGAGTGGCGGAGGGATGATAGAAATGAAAATGGAAATTATAGAGAAAGAGATAGAAGTAGAGATCGCAGTAGACATGAAGAAGATAGGAACGAGTGGAACAGTCAAAATAAATATAACGAGCGAGACAATAATGGCCATAATCGGCAGCATGGCAATAATGAAATGGATTCCAGGCAAAGTAATAGGGGCACCAGAAACGGTGAGATGGAAGGAAGTAGAGGAAAAAATGGTATGAATAACTATGGTAGAAACGGTCGTTTGAACGGACAAGACGATTTTCTAGAAAGTGCGGAACATGGCAGTGTAAGTATAATACATTTTTCTACTTCTTTTTACAGGTAAATTTTTTTTCCCGTATATCAGAGTAATCAGATAGAACCTACACTGGGCTCAAGACACTTCGCTCTCCACTTTCCGATTGAATTCAAAACATTGATTGTTGAGTGGAGGAACTTCACGCCACGCTCTGTGTATTGTCGAGCGGAGAAATGATAATTAAATTATGATCATTACACCATGTGGGCATTGAACCCACAACCAATCAGTCAGGCGTTTACCCACTTTGCTTCTGTATCACTTTGCATCACGATTGCTTCTGTAGTCGTACTTATTTTTCTAATATATAATAAATTTTTATAATAACGCAAATACATGCAGTATTTGCGTTATTATATAAAAATATTGGCTTTCTGCATTTCTTCTGCATATAATCTTCATTGTCGCATAATTGTTGCAGAAGTCTGTAGAGCCAATGAACCATTAACATACTCTTTTTGAAATATAAAATTTTACTTAACTGAACTAGGTCTGGTTAAATTTCTAGCTGATGTTAGTAATTTTACCAACAGTGTTTGTAATAAATATATGTCTATAAACTTTTTAATATTTTGTATTATAATTTTTTAATATTAACAATTGATGTAAATCACAGTACTGCTTATTAGCATTATGCAGTATTATGAGATAGCAGGCAAATCTTATATTATAGACGTTACAAATTTATGTTTGTTAGTAACACAAAAAAATAATAAAATTAACATTTAAGTGTTATTCTCACATTCAGGAACGTTTTACGTTCGACGTATGGCTCGCTTCCTGATATCAAGACGGTTTCTAAGAGGAGCGGATTTGAATTCCGCTACGTTTAAATTTTTTAAAAAATGTTTAATATATCAGTTTTTTTCTAACATGAATAATATTATAGGAAACCCCTAACCAAAATTATCCATCTCAATATGAATCTCAAGCATCAAGACGTTATAAACGGGAAAAACGTATGGAAATTAATTCAGGGCAACGCAGCCAATACAATCCTCACTCACAACAGTCCAATCGTCGTGAGAATGACTATAATAACGACAAAAATACTAGTGATAACTCCAGCCAGGAAGTAGATAAGGCTTGTGTTTTGCATTGCTTCTTGGAAAATTTACATATGGTATGTATTGTATAGGGTAATTTTCATTGTAGAACTATGCTATTGATTTTCATTTTATATTCACTTGTACAATAAAGACAGCGACAGCGATCGTATTTAGAATATTTTCACGTCCCCGCTTTAGTACTTAAGACAAAGCGCGGCATTGAGTTCCACCAAAATTTAATTACGGCTTATTTATTTTCCTAATATATATATGTGTAATATTTCGGTAAACAGTTGTTTTTACACAAACTAAAAAGTTTATGTTTCAGACAGGAGATACCGGCATGCCAGACCGATATCTGGTCACCCATTCTCTTATAAAAGACGAAAAAAATGAAGATTTAAGGGATTTTTTGCAAGAGTCAATAGAAGAGTGTTTCCAAATTCTCGATAATGGTAATTTATTATTTTTCAACAAAACAAATCTTTTTAAATATTAAGTACATGATAGTTTAGTTTATTTGCTTTTTATGGATATAAAAAATAAAAAAATTATAATAAATTATTTTATTGCTTGGCAGAAAACACCGAGGACAAATGCGAGTTTTCTAAAAACCTATTAACATGTCTATCTGAAAAAGGGAGGGCTAATTGCGATGACTGGACTGGGAAAACTAGTTTTTTATTTGAATGATAATTTTAATATTAAAATTTCAGAATAAACATGATACGTAACCTTGTGTTTTCTTTTTTGTAACAATTAATTACATTTTTAATACCTGTGACTAAATATTTCAGAATATTTTTTAGGAAATATATTTATAACATTAGGTAGTGTTTTCAAGATCAAATTAGGTTTAAGCAGCTTCAGGTATTTTTTACTCGCTGTAGATTGAGAGGGATTCAAAATCAAGTCACTACGTTCTCGTTTTCCCTCACGAATTTGATTGCCATTGTGTGTTATACGGCAAAGTTAAACGCCGCGCATTTCTTTTACCAAACCGGTTTTTTTTAAACATTATAATTTCTCGGAGTGGGGATTGATAGGGGAATTCATAACTATCGAATTTAATCTATTATTTGTGAAAATCTTCATCATCATTATCAAATTTCACCAGTTTTTTAACAATAGTTTCACTAACCTCAAGTCGAGAGTCATTTTTTTCTGTAGCTCTTTGAATCTCCTTATTGTTTTTAAAAATCACAAAATCCCTGTCCTGTATATATGTAATAAGGGTCAATTTGAATTCGGCTCTATCTTGACTATCTGTTATATCCAGCTCCTCTTTATCCCAATTTTCAAGAAAGCTACTTTTTTGATATTCATATTCGCATTGCAATTTGTCGAGTCTTTGAGATGCAATATCTAAAATACAACGTTTTTATATATATTTATCATCATTTAGTATTTTATTATTACCTAACCTAAGCGCATCCAAAGTAATTTAATCATGTATATCTTTTAAATAAGTTATTAAAAATAGTTACTCAATTTATTAACTTAATTTGTTTTATAACTTTAGCCTTTTCGTGTTATTTATTAAATGACATTAGGACGATTGATAAATTCACATTTTTAGGAAAGATACAAATATTTCAACGTAGCAGTTCGTATTCACGCCTCTTGGAAATTAGCTAAGCGCTCTGGCATAATAACTAATTAAGCGTGTGATAATAAAAGTGTATAAAAATTAAAATGAGTAAATATTAAAAAAAATACGACAATTTTAAAGATTTATATTTAACTAGCTGTGCCCGTGACTTTGTTCGCGTGGAATTCTAAATTAAAAGTAGCTTAAGTTATTGATTGATTGTGGGTTCGATTTCACTCTGGGGAATAATTATATTTAAAAATATTGTCATCACTTCGTTTTAGTAAATAAGACAAAGCGCGGCGTTGAGTTTCGCCAACAACAGAAGTTTCAACACGCAATGTCTCGATTCCGGGCGGAAAGCAGAGAACGGAGCTCGACTCTCCCGCTGTTTCGGAACAATTGTGAGGCTGAAAATAAATAATTTACTTTACTAATTAATTTATTTACTAAGGAAATAGCTTAAATTTTCCGTGTGAGCTTGAAAAGCTCTTCGGTGCTGGTCATCGGAATCTTCTATCGCTTGTACGAGTGAGTTTAGCAGACGGTCCTTTCTCTCCACCAGAAAGTTGAAACTTGCCATCATCCCCTGGGAAAGGATTTACTTGTTATTCTCATAGTTCTAATATATTGGTGGTTAACCAAAGGTATATAGGTTATGTTTGGTAGGTCAATCTAATTTGAATATGACACAATGTCTTTAAATGTTGAGAAAAAAGTACCTGTGACTATGGACTACTGTGAAGAGTTTTCTAAGAAGTATACATATTTCAACTTCCAAATGAGATACTATTTAAAATAATTTCATTTAAAATATGTGTCAAAGATGTTCTTAGATACTATGCTAATTACTCTAATATGCTCATATATAGTACACTTCTTCGTTGTAATTTTGTATATAATGAATAATAACTTATCAATTTGTCCTTTAGCATTATTTTGCTACGTTACACAGATTACAGAGCTTTTTAATACGCTTTTATTGGCTATGTATTTAGCAAATGTAAGACCATTTTGCTAAAATCGTTATTTTAACCCTCTTATCGCCGATCGATTTGCTTGTAAATTTGCACACACTTGTATAATTCAGCTTCAGTTACAGCGTGCTTTTTAGTTTATTTTTAAGCTGAAGTTCTATATACATTAAACGTAGAAACTCTAGAGGAGAGAAAATTATATATATATTTTTTGAAAAGTACGGGTCAAGTGTCGTTAAGGGATAAATAAACTGCAGAAAGAAAAATATTTCCAAGTATTATTAGTATAATATTTTCAAATTATATACTAGGCAACGTTACCAAAAAAAAAGTAATGAATTAATACCTGTATATCTTGTGACATTTGCTTGCACTTTATTTTCCGTAAGATATACCGCCATTGCTGGTTAATCTTGGCTCTATTTATTTTGGCGAACGATTCTTCTTTATCGAGTTTATTCTAAAAAATAAAAAGTCGATGTATCTAAATTAATAAAAAAATTTATAAAATTTAAAACTATATAATTAATTTTAATCAAATAATTTTAAAACTATATAAAGTATTGTAAAACATAAAACGGTTGTACAGTACTTTAATAAATCTCGTGACAAGTTCTCGTTTTCTCCGCCGTGCTTCTTCTTCAACGTCAGCGCGGTGTTGAAGATATCGAGCTCGTTCTTCATCGGACATACGAGCCAACTTATTCACTTTACCTTTCTTCGGCATTTTGTTTAATTTTTAAAACCTATAATTAATTGCTAATGTACTTTAATGTTTTTTTATTTATTTAAAACTCTTAACCATACCAAAATAGTATGGTTAAGAGTCTTAAATAAAAAATGTTGTAAGTCCAAGCATGTAAATTAAAAATTAAATAAACTAAAATAATCTGCCAGCCGTAACATAATTTCTACAATTTTAATAACTTTTCAAAAATCATACCTGTTACCAAATTGTGTGCAGCGTTTGTTTACTTCCGCTTCTCGCTATATCTCAAATTCGGGCGGAAAGCGGAATACTGTGTGAAATGTACTTCTAAAGTCTTTTTTTTATCTTCACATTTTATTCCCACATAGCAAATTTGGAGTCAAGACCGTACATAATGAGATATTGTTTCATGAGTGCCGGAGTTAAACGCTGCGCTTTGTCTTACCAGAGCAGGGAAATGTTTTTAAATGTAATGATTTCTCCGAGTGGGGATCGAACCTGCAATCAATCACATTTATACAGACGATGTGCCATTGCGCTACGATGGCCTTAATAAACATACATAGATTAAATATATATTCTATTTCACTTACCTATTTACTTTTTAAGTTACAAGTGTTTCTGTAATTGTATGAAAAGGCGCAACAAGCTTCAATAGATTATTGAACAAACATACAAAATTATCGTAGCAACGGATAAATTATTAATCTATTCTTTTCCTCGCTATATTAATATTCTAGGTTGCTAACGTTACAGGACATTAAATTGAGTTTTTTATACAAAATTATTAAAGATTTCACAGAAAAGTTTATAAATGTATAATGAAAGACTGTCTTTTTATAGTTTTTAGTATAAATCCATTTTGACATATAGGAACTGTTATACTGACAATTAGTGTTTATTATTTTATCAAATACATAAAGCAAGAGCTTAGAAAACCAGTAATGGACGCTCAATCAACTGGAACTGTACAATCGCCGTCCACGTACTCTGATAGTTCTAAGACAGTAAGCAGCCAATCCGGTACTGAGAGAGATGGCGAAGATTTTTCTAAAGATAATGGTATTCATTTTTTTTTTACAAATTATATATTTAGCTAAAAGATTTCATTTTTACTACTACAAATATATCGCCTCTCAACACGCAATACGTATCTGTTTCATGTATAAGCATATGTCGATTACTTATTGATACACTTATTCAGGAGTGTTTAGGATCAGAAATCCAATTATTTATTGACTGGCTAAATATATATTTATATATATTAAACATTTATTTTAATTAATAATACGCATTTAAGATTATAAACATATGGGAATTTCAAATAAGGAATTGAGAATATTAGCATATAAGAATGTCCAAGAACTTTTGTCGCTCCTGCTATATTTAAATTTTTATGCAGAATTTCAATTGTAATATTAGATTTAGCGAGGAGCTTGGATAGTTGCGGCGAGCGTTAACGCACATTTTAAAGGGACGTCTTAAGCGTACGTACGAATAATGCCTGGGGGCACTGGTCCGAGTTCCTCTCTGCACCACCCGCATGGTGAATTCATGAAATGCTAAGGAGTTTCTTCTCTATTTGTGATACAGCTGCTTCTCCTATCGATTTGGAGTGTCACATCCAAACGGAACGCATTACTAAGATTCTCGATGAAGTTATATATAAAACCAAGCTAGCTCTGTGTCTACCAAGCTTGGTCCAAGAGTACCGCACACTCAGCTCTATCCTGTCAACTCAACACATGGAGGATCTCATTTTTATCTTCGAACAATATGATAATCCTCTATTCTCTACTAGCTTACTGAATATGGCTGCATTGGAAGATATAAGAGCGGTGGGTATTTTTTGATTGTCATAGACTTTTAATTAATTAATATTCTAATTTAAGTAATGTATTTTATAAGATTTTTTATAGAGGGACCGGTATCTAAACATTAATTTAAATACGCTGCGTCGAATTTCTTGAATTAATTGAAATATTATTTTCTTTTACAGTTTAGTTGATTTCTTTGTCTGTTAGCTTTAGATTAAGCTTTTGAGCATAAATTTGTCGTTGTTATACTCTACTCCTATAAAATTTTATGTCCAGTGTTAGTCTGGTCTTTCTGTTTTGAATTGCATGTTGTAAGAAAATGCGTGGTTTTATTGATTAAAGGGCGACGTGTCATTAAAGAATCGGCTGAACCCAGAACTGGGACATTTGATGTACATTATGAATAGTTATCCTACACTACGTCCTAAAGTGGAAGAGATGGTTCAAGAGGTATCTTATATTTTATAAATATTTAAACTTGATTACTAATTTGAGTATTGTGTGATTATATAACTTAAAAATATTATAAACAAATACTTCTTGTTATTTTAGATGAAGGCTGAATATTCAGATTTAGGTGAGGTATGTATGAGGAAATTTTACTTAACTCTTGTAAAAAATCACTGTGGATTATTGATGTTAATTAATAAATAAAAATTATTAAAATTTCAAGACATGTGATTTTTTTAGACAAACCAAACTCCGGGAATGGATTATCTTCTTACGTTGGAGCATTTTCGCGATCTGATGGTGCGTCAAATGGAGACAACAGCTGCTGAGGAATTAGCAGCCAAAATAAACATGAGGAAACTAGAAGCTTCTAATGAAAAACTAATTGCTAAAATTAAAGGTAATAGCGTATATTTAGTATCTGAGATACTCGTATATCTATGCGATGCGATGTAAAAATGCGAAAACCAAAGATACTTTTATAATAATCATCTAGGTGTCGTTTTTAAAATTGAAACAAAAGAAAGTAGCTTCACGCCTTTTCCCGCATAGCGGGGTAGTTAGAGAGAACCTAGTTTCAACGCACTAAGTATTCACGGTGGGTAAAATTGTTAAAAAATAAATCGAAAAATTTACTTCAATTTTATTTCAATGTTATTATAGAATACACTAACACATTAAAAGAAGAAAGTGATAGATTCGAAGAGACAATGAAAACGAAAGCTGAAATAATATCTAAATTAGAGAAAGAGTTGGCAATGCTAAATCAAGAGGCTGATGTTAAACTTAAAAAGAAAATGTAAGTAAATTGAATAATATATAATGATTTTTGTATTTTAAATTTATATATATAAATATCTTTCATGAATAATAGTCATAAAAAACTGCTATGATGAGTGCTGCCACTCAATACGCAATGTCTCGAATTTAGGAGGAAAATTGGGAATGAAGTTAGATACTAGATAGTAGGTTCTCCATGTACACCCATGTATGTAATATAGAAAAACCTGCAGCTGAAAAAAAATAACTTAGTTTCTTAAGAAATTACATTTAAATAAGTAGTTAAAACTAAAACAGTTTAAGTAATTTGTGCGTACTTTTCTAGTTTTGATTCCGAACGAGAAATGGATCAAGCTGCCAGATCCCATGTAGTTAAAAATGAAATCTTAAAAGAAGAAGAAATAGAGTCGCGTGAGATGTATGAAAATTTGCTAAAATCACACCTCCTTGAAGAGAAAAATCAACGAGCTAGAAGGTTACTGTTTAATTCATATCTACTGTGTAATTTTGTTGTGTTGGTGATTCAGATTATCTAATTTAATAAGGAAGTCATTGGTATTATTGCGTCAAGTTAGAAATTTTCAGATTTTTGTCATATTTCACAAGTCACATCTACATTACCAATGTTTTTCTTTCACTCATCATGAGGTCGATAATGATGCAGATGAATGAGTATGAAAGTTATAGTATAAACGAGTGCAGTAGACAGAGAGACGAGAGAATATTTTTTAAAATTATTTCTTAATTGTATTTATATAAATAAAATAAATATTACTCACGCCGTCATTTATTTTACATACTCTTTTGTGTACAATGTATAAACGTTGCTGAGATGCAACTAGATTCTTTTACATAATTTTAATAGTAATACCTATTTAGCATAAGAAAAAGACGGCGTTAAGTTGCGCCACGAAACGAAAGCCGTTCAATATCTCCAAATCAATGGAAAGTGGAGAATGGAACGATGGTAGATTATTACATTTACCTACTTTACAAATTGTGGGAGGCGTGAGAAACTAGAAAAAAAATCTATATTAAAATACTTTAATCTCGCAGTGCACATTGAATTACCTTATGTATGAAGTCAATACATATTTTTATTTTATACATTTTAGATTCAAAGTCGAAACTCAATTGCTATCGTGGCTGCAAAAGTACGACCTTGAAATGGGTGATAAGCAAGTAGACCTTGACGAATTTACCGAAAAATATGAAGAAGAACTCGAGAAATGCGAGGTCTTGGAGGTTAATAGTTTTATATCCAATATAATTTTAAGACTGGTTTTAATACCTTGGTATTTTACATGAAAATCATATTTTTTTAGTTAATATTAAGTATTGAAATCATAAAATATAATATCTGAACTGAAAATTATTTTTCACGCTAATCTCACATTTTTAGTATAGGCAGAGTAAGAGGCAGAATAGTATAGGCAGTATCTTATGTAACATCTCTCTGTCTCTCCGTTTCACCATGATATAAAGTAAATTGTTTTTTTTTTTTTTGTAGATTCACACATCCTCCATACTACTTGTACTTGCAATGTTCAAAATTAGGTTCTTCCTATTTACCGAAACCTAACGCCACTTCCTACTATAATTTTAATATAATGTTTAGAAAGAGTTAGCTGAGCAAGACAAAGAGTATATTCCATTAATGGCAGAGCGTGAAGAAGAATACCATCAGGAAATGACTGATAAGATGAATAAGTTCCTTCTAGAACATGCTGCGAGAGTCATACAAAACGCTTGGAGAGAGGTTCTATCGAACCGAGCGGAAAAGAAACGGGTATCAGTATATTTTTGTTATTTTAAAAGTTATATGTTAATGGATATGTATTTTCTAATAATCATAAAAAATCGTTCCGTTATTAAATACCTAAGTATAAAAAACCAAAATGAAGGTTATAATTTCATGCAAATAAAGTATTTTATATATTTTTAGCACTTCTTATATTGTGGTAAGTAATAATATATGTATATCTTAACATTTTTAAAGCAGCTAAAAGGAAAAGGCAAAAAAGGGAAGAAGAAAGCTTAGTTTCCATCCATTATCCTAGCCGTATAACATTCTTATTATATATACCTTGTCAATTCCAAAGACCATAACCTACACACCTACACACAAGTGATTTTTGTCTTATAACTTAAACCACACATCACAAGCATATAATTTATTATTTGTCCTTCCTTCCTTGATATTTGTTCCTTAACTTAGCTCAAGAAGTTGCAAAAGAAGATGCAGGCCGCTATGAAGAAAGCTGGGAAGACGTAATACGTAACGTCCAATACGTAAAATGTATGTATTAATCAATAAAATTATTGTGTTCGTATTTGAAATTTTATTTCATAGAATATACAATTTATCCAAAATGCAAGCAAAACAACTTATACAATTTTTTCTCTTTACAAAATTTAGCAAAAATTCGTAAAATACAAGCACTTTTTTAGAAAAAACGTTAAAGCATACGAAAATTGACTGGCTTTGACTTGACTTATATATTATGCAATAAAAAACAAAAAACGGTATGTTCTCAGTCATCATATACGTATAATGTAATTTCGTAACTAAATCAATTTTTTTCACTTTAGTGACATTTGTAGTAGACTATCTTTTATTAAACCTCACAAGTAAACCATTTTCACTAAATTAGCTTCTTGGTCTTGAACATTCTTCAAGAACAGTGAAGACCGCTCGTTTGTTGCTTTTCTTGCCTTCTTTTAACTTTTAATGCCCATTTATTATTTTCTATCTCTGATCAGTTTTTTATATTTTTTCATCGTCGTTTAGAGTTTTCAAATGTCTCAACACTCGCAGGTCGATTAAAGTGTCAGACGAGCTTTTCGTTGTAGGCACGAAGGATATAGCTCTACGCGCTCTTTCTCCATTACGAAGAATTGGATTCAGGTCCTGAAAGTACAAAAAATATTTATAAAATTATAATCACGTCAATAAATAAGTCAAGTCAATAAATCAAATGCTTAAATGATATTTTGCCAGTACTAGGCCATGCTCATCCGTTCCCTCAATCAGGTCGTCACAGTGTTCATATAAATTCAAAGAATTGTAAAATGATATGAAAATATAACATGCTATACATACATCCATACTAATATATAATACTGACATCCATACTAATATTATAAATGCGAAAGTAACTCTGTGTGTCTGTCTGTGACGTCATCACGGCCAAATCACTAAACCGATTGTGCTAAAATTCTATATAGATAAACTTGAGGGTCTTAGGATAAACATAGGCTCCTTTTTCTCCCATTTTTTTCTAGGAAGTTCATTGTTTTACGAAACGAAATTACGTACCCGCGTTCGAGTTCTTAAATAAAATGTAGGTTTTTACAATAATATTTTTTATACAAGTAAAAAGCCATTTACCCTAAGTTGGACGTGAAGTGCTTGTGCGTTGTGCTCAGTCTGTGAGATCTTTTCTTGTGCTGCCCTCAGTTCTGCGTCTAGCTGCTGTTTCTCTTGCTCCAGTTCCTTTAAACGTCGTTCAGCGTCTATAAATATAACAAAATATTATATTTTTATCGAATACGAACTTTCAAGCATTTTGGATGACAGTAAGTGGATCAAAGTTGTCAATGATTGATATCTTGAATACTCGTGATATAGGAGAAAAATAATTCTTAAGAACGAAAATATTTTATTATTGTAGGAAAATTGTTATTGTTTTATAGTATTTGTGTAAAATGCATCTTACTTTGAACAAAAGCCAGACATTGGAATCTGATAGCTGATTTACAATATTTTTCTACGAACAGATTTCATTTTTTATTTCATTGACTAAGTTATGTTTATCTGGCAATTTAACTACGGGGCAAGCCCTTCCTAAGGATAATCACAGGAAAATACAATTATTACGTCAAATTCAATGAATGAATGAATGAATAAAGAATCAATATATCTTTTAAGAAACCGTACCTCTATATTGTCCTTCTTTCTCTGCTTGGAGCATTTCAAATTGTTTACGTTTCAGTCTTTCTTCTTCTAACATTTTATTTTGTTCCTCTTGCAACCTTTCAAGCTCCTCTCGCCGTTCCCATTCTTCAGCTAAAACTCTAAAATATTCACAATATCTTATATTATTTGAACGATAAAGTTATATCTATTATATTACAGAATATAATTTTTTTTATTAATTCGCGAAGGAAACATTTTTGACCACATTTTACGAAAATTATGCGGACGAAGGAATATTAAAGTTTATATAATAAAAAAAGTACAGACTGCCAATAATTTTTGATAATAATGTATTAAAAATACACAAATAATACAATAAATACTACTTTCAAGAACACATGGTCCTGTGTTGACTCAAAGTGTTGACCTACACTTTTGTGTAAAGTGACATATTACATGAGTAATAAATATGTCACTTTACAATTTACTAGGAATGTTCCTAAGACGAAGTGTATTTTTCAAATCAAGGAGGCTACAAGTTCAAATAATTGAGTAAGTACAAAGCTATAAACAAATATTTTAATTGCATATATTACCTGGCTTGTAGTGCTCTGACTATTTCTTCGTCTCGTTTTGCCTGTGTCTCTTCTTGTAAAAGTTTTTCTAATTCCGCCTGAGCATTTTTTAATTCTTCTAGTTTTTTATTATCTTTCTGCGCTAGTTCTGCCAACTCCTGGAAAATATAACAAACATTTAATTTTAAAAGCGTAATAAATATAGAAATTACTTTGACTTTTAATACGCATCATATTTGTAAAATTAGTAATTTCGAGTGTTATCAGGTCGTTATTACTTTCAACATATTGATTTCAATATTATGAATTTATTTATGCTACTTTTCAGACATAACTATATCATATTTTGTGATTACACTTGTTTTAGAACTTTGTTTAAATTACAATAAAGCCATAATTTTTTTTAAAATGGACCTGAGCTTGAGCCTCAGCAGCTAGTCTTGCACGAACTTCAAGCTGTAGCCTGGCTCTTGCTTCTTTGACCTCTTGCTCCCTCCTCGCGCCCGCACCTCGCCGCCCTGCGCGCGCTCGTCTTTGGTAACCATCTGCCCCACCTGACACTGCTGCAGCCTGGCGTAATGCTGACAGCCATTGGAGACGACTCCTGGATGGTAATAATAACGACTTAACACTAGGTTGTTTAAAAGTACACTGCTATATGCGAGTTATGATTGAAGCCACAATCATTATTTTAAATGTAACGTGAAGAAAACCTTTTTAAACTTTTTATGAAAAATATGCGGACAACGACAAAGGATAATGATGTCGGTTATATGGAGAAGAAGTGCAGAGAGCAATATTTTTTATTATAATGTATTTTTCATAATATTATTGTGTATTAAGAAAAATTGTACATGCATTATTACTTACATTATACATTTTTTATAAAGTGACATACACGTTGCTTAGGGATAGTATTATTATTTTTTTACAGCTTTACGTTTTATCTGTGACAGTAGGCAGAAAGAATGTAACACATTTTTAAAATATAAACTTATTTTCCATTTTATTGTCCATTTTTTTACTTTCACTATGTCTATTTTTATTTTTTTTAATCGTTTTAAGCCCGCGATGCCTTAGCTTTAGCAGTTAAGCCTTAGGTATTAATAATATACTGGTTAAGAATCCATTATTTTGCTTATTATACTTAAAAAAAATTGTAAAGATGAACATTTTCCTTACTTATGATCTTGAGTGCCAAATTCAAATGTTCTTTCTGGTGTAATAAGTTGAAATCGTTGTATCTTCCCTTCTCCAGCGGCAGCTTCAACAGAACAGTATGCATCTATAGATATTCTTCCACATTGGTCCTTTTGTGAGGAGCTCTTATAATATGTCAAGGCACAGGGTTGAAGAACACACCAATATTCACGCATTGTTGGTAATAGATATCCACGTTTTAAGAGATAACCCTGAAACAAAGGAAGTTAAGTTTTAAAGTTTAAAATAGGTACAATTTATGTTAATATAGTATCTAAAACTTATTTTTTTGCCGATTTGAAACGTGTCTAGACTCAGGTTATCCGAATACGTGGCACCATAACAATTTTAATTCCGTTCATAAAACATGTATTGAGTGATGGTACTCAATGGTGTGGGTGATGGTACTCAACTGTGTATTGAGTGATGGTACTCAATGGTGTGGGGATTGAAGCAACAACCATTGAGTGTACAGATTTTTTTGTTAGAAATTGTTTGATGAATATACTCTGCATTATAGTCTGTCGTTACTAATTCAATTATTTTGAGTTAAAAGAAACAAAAATACCAAATAGTTACACACGTACCCGTAGACTTCTTGAAAGGTAAAATACACGTTGCCTTAGCAACGTGTATGTCAAACAACTACTATTATGAAACTACGATGTAGTCTGTGCAATATTTATTTTAGAAATTTATTATTAAAATATAAACTCTGTACTTGTGTACTTTAACTTTCTTACTCTTTCGTCCGCATGTTTTCGAAAAATGTAATAAACTCATTCTTCAAGATGTTTTAACAATTTTTGTATTTTTTGTAATTTTTTGAATTAATGTTTTTTGTTTCATCACTAATATTTGTATTGTAGGTGTACGTCTGGCATGTCGTCATCATCTGTAACTGCGGCTGCACTTTGTTGTTAATATAAAACTTTTGTTGTGTTTTTTATATTGCCATAGTCGACTGTGTTGGTAATTAAAATAAATAAATAAATCAATATAATGGAATAATGACTACTAAGTATTACCTTTTTAATAATATCCTCAATAAAAACATCGTAGATTTCATCAACAGCTTCAACCAAAGCTTCTGAATGTACTTGTTGGTCGCAACAGTACTTTGCTTCTAACACAGCGAGGAAAGCTGCCCATTTAAAGTGTCCTATAGACGAGCCTAGAGCCTCCCAGTCTGCAGCATCCCATCTTAGACCTAGACAGTGTACCAACTGTTCTATGATAATACCTGCTTCTGATGGTTGGAGGACAACCTGTATATAATAAGTTATTAAAAAATAATTTTAAACAAAACTGAAAACATGCTTTAGAAAAAAAAATTAAATCAGAGCGTTACAAAGCTTTCATTTGCTTATTTACTGCTTCACGTTATTTCCCGTAGAACAGGGCAGGCATAAATAATCTAGTAGTTCTCTATTCTCCACTCCATTCTTTTTACCCCAATTCGATACATTGAGTTGCGGTTGCTGGTCATTGCGTTGAGAAAGGAACTCAACACCATACTTTATCCTGCCAGAGCGAGCCAGCCAGCCAGCGATTGTGCCACGAAGGCCTCGGAATAAAAGCAAAAGATCTGTTACTTTTATTAAATAAATAACAATGTATTTACAATAACAATGTTTTTTAATTAGGTACTTTACAATTTAAACATACAAAGTTTATAATCAGTTGAACTTGTTTTATAATTTTACTGTAGTGAAACTCTTTGTATTATCACCCACACGTGATGTACACATGTGAACTCTAATTAAAAATAATACAACAAAATTCATACAAAATATCGTTCGTTATGACTTTGAACAGAATGTGTTATTTCTTTTAAATTAAATATGCCTTGAAATTTTACGAATCAATTATACAGAAAAATAATTCGCTTCTTTTATATAAGTATTCACATTAGTTTTAAAATAAAACTACTCATAAAAACATACAAATTACAAATACAAGCATATACTTGTGCAAATAAAGCCTAATTTTATGCGGAACTCAACGCCGTGCTTGTATGTTTTGAGTAAGTATAAAAATAAATAAAATATAATCATTTCCCCGAGTGCAGATCGAACCCATAACTAAAAAACTGTATACCCAATGGTAGTGAGTTCGATCCCCACTCGAGAGAATAATTATATTAATGGATATGAGACAAAGCGCAGGGTTGAATTCCGCCAATCAACACACAATGTTTCAATTTCGGGTGGAAAATGGCTAACGGAGTGTTTTGACACTTGGGCTCTCTCTGGCTATTCTGGTATTCGGGTAAAAATCTTAATTATTCTTATAAATAGTTAATAGTAATTCTTACTACAAAATGACTAGAATCGTCAGCGTCTTGCACCAAATCAGCGAGGAGGCAGAAAATTCTGAACAATTTAAACACCGAGTCGTCGTTGAAGATAGACTTATCGCGAGATAAAAGATTTTTCTTACAGACAAACCAGCATACCTGCAATATTGACGATACATATAAAGTATTAAATATTAAATAAAACTGAATGATTTATTATATAATATATGAAAAATGTTAACATTAAAAAGTTAATTTATTCGTAAAACATTGAAATTTCATTGAATTTTTGATTCATTGGAATTGGAAGTCTTTATGTTATTCTCTATGTGGAAATCAGAATTATAATTGCATTTAATTTACTAATATATTTGGTATATAATTGTCTTATAAAAAGCTGGTTACAGAGCCTGTAGAGGTTCTCAGTAGTATACCTAAAAGGCTTTTTACATTATCTTTAGGAGTGACCTTTGAGCCTTTTCAAGGTCCAGCATTTTACATTTAGCAGCACCGCCCCACACAGGAATGCGATAGGTTTAGATTGAACTAAGGCAATATATTTTATTTGAAAGTATACTAGATAAAACATATCGCAGCGATTTAAGGGTCCATTTAAGTTTTCTTATTCGTTCGATGACCAAATCAATCTGCGAATGCCATGATAGTCTTTGGTCAACTAGAATACCGAGATACTTAGTATTAATTACTTTTAAAAGACGGTGGCAGCTACAATCAACTTAGTATGGCCCATTTTCACTTTCATGTAAGCCGCTATAGAAGTTTTCCTAGGGTAATAATCTCTGGTAAGCGGTTTACGGCATTTAGAGGGCTGGTAGCTTACAAGAGGTTAGAGAGAATATTGCTTAAAGTATTAGTAGATATATATTGTGTTATCTCGTTTACTATACTCCATAGTTTTTTTGAATTTTTATCAGTGACTTCTACTCTATCTATAGATGAAATATAACTAAATTATTTATTACATAATGTATGAAAAACATTACATTTATAATTTCGATTGATTACGTTTACAAATCTTTGAAATTTTTGGCTCAGAAGTCAGAAAGCTTTAATTTAACAATTGTAAGCTTTGCCTTTATTGATTTATCAATAAAAACAAATATGCATGATGAGCTGAAAAATACATAATAATAATAAATAAATAAAGAACCTACCTCGCTTATCTTCTTCTCATATTCTCTAGCAACTGGCAGATTTAGAGACTTAGGTAGAGAACTGAATACTTCATGCTGCAGGTAGTACCTGAACTCATCGAAGGTGAGTTCCTGGGACGATCGATAGTGGTCCAGGCCCTTCTCTACACCGTATAAATCTAATAATGTGCCTATGTTTGCTGTTAGCACCTGTAAAAATAACAAAATAAAAAATATAGAGATTGAGGCCTTCATCGCACAATGGGTCTAATTATAAACGATTGTTTGGATGTTCTTATCCTACCTGCCTTACTGGTCTCTTTCTAACTAGTTATACGGAAAATATATATTATGATATAAAGTAGGTGTTTAATTGGAATTAGATAAAAGAATGACATGATCGTTTAAACTTAGAATACTGCTAGCGGTTAATTTTCTTGAACAATCCAGATATTATGTAAAATGTACAGCGATAACATAACATTTATTGAAGGCTTGTTGTTTGTCATGCAAGATGCAAGAGACGGCCAAATATAATGCATAGCTAAGTAGGTATATAACAAGTTGCAAATATAAAACATTATTCAGTTATTTTCTTCAGCGTCGTGCTTTTTCAGGTAGTCCTAGAGTGTCTTGACTCTCTCTACATGATATTACGAATTTAGTCGCGGAACTCACCGCGCTTTGTCGTCTTACTAGAGCTGTGAAATGACAATAATTTAAATATGATAAGTCCCCCAAGTGAGAGTCAAACCAACAACCAATCGCATTTACAGTAAGGCGCTGTCCCACTGCGCCACGATAGCCTCATGCGCCATCATTATTCAATTAATCATTGCACATTTTGAAATTGTAGAATTACACTCAATAACTACAACTAACTACTATTTTAAATTATACGAATTTACATCTTGGTTTAATTTAATTATTTCATAATATAGATATTCTTTATAAATAAAATCACTAAAGTATTTCACTGTAAATACTTACACCATTACACGTTCTTTCCTTGAGCTGTATGAGTCACATTCATTAAACGCACAAACAGCTCGCCGGTACAATGAACGACAAACAAAAGGACTACAAGCCATTTAAGCTAATGAGTCGTAAGCAAACAGTGTCAATGGATAGATAAAATAGAGCTATATATAAATTTTATATATATGTATATATAAAATTTATAATATATATATATATATATATATATATTAATTTTCACGCGTATTCCCTCTTAGGCAGAGAGAAGCTAGTTTCTCTCTAACACCGTTCTCCGCTTTGCGATCGAATTCGAGACATTGCGTGTTAAGTGACGTGCTTATCAGAACAGAGAAATGAAAATAAATATTAAATATTTAAAATAAAAACTGTTAATAAACTTAATAAAACTGTTCACGCTTTTTTCCGCATAGCACAGTAATCAGAAAGAACCTAGTGTCAACAGATTCCTTTCTCCACTTTCCGCCCGAAATTGACAGACGCTGTCCCACTGCGTCTGTCGCCACGATGACCTGAATATCATAATATTTATTTATTTATTTTATTAAGCTTACCAACGGTTGTTACATTAATGTATAATGTAAATTTGTCTCAAAACTAATACAACTAATGTAATACCACTTAAAGCTAAACATCACTTGCAAAAGAGAAATGAAAAGCCAAAGTTAATCTGTTCTTTTTATTATAAGTCACTCATAAATGAATTTAATTTCATAAGAAACACAATAAATATAAATATAACGAAGCTATTCATTAATATTTATTTGGACAACATGTACTTGACTTTAAATATTAGGTTTCTGCTGCCAAGTTACTCATAACTGCTTCTTATACGTAACCAAAGGACCTACTTTTCTAGTGATTCATGCGTGAACCTACATTTATAGTACATTTATATATTACTAAAAGTAAATCGGAGAACGGAGAGTCTTATATTACATTCACTCTACCTACTTTGGTATATGGGTGTGAAGCTTGCACGAAGAATAAAAATAAAATTATATTTTGCAAGGCTTTAGTTCTTATCTTTAAGCATATCCGGTAGAGTAAATGTTTTCATTGTAAGAATTTAAACTATTTTCCTGTCTATTGTCCTGTTGGATATTTTTGGTTAATAAAATCGTAATTTAAAAAACCCTTATCAGCAAAATGTATGAATTTGTTTCTAATCTGTTAAACGAAGCTTGTTTTTTTTACAAGTACACACACTCACACACTTTCTTCCATACACACATTCATATATAGTAACATTTCCTCTTTTTTATTTTATTATTTTTTTTTGTTTTGTAGCTAAGATGTTATTGATATAATTTACTTTATATTATGAAACCACGCTTGTGACGCAGTTGTTAATTGACTCAGTTTTATACCAGCGTAGTTATTATGGTTACAAAATGCTATAAATATGTACTACAGCTCGAAATGAATATTTTTTTTTTGTTATTGTTATTAAACAGAATAACCTATATTTAACAGCGGCTGCACTGTGTTATAGGTGGGGTTCAACATATAAAGAACTAAGAGAGAACTAGTTTCTTTTCATATAGTTCACTTACCCTATATTTTAAATATTGGGTGACGGAAAGTACTCGGTAAACGTAGTATTTAAAAAGACTGAAAGAAGAAATTTATTGCGGCTTAAAATAATAAATGAAATTAATATAATAAATAATAAATTAAAATAAAATTCAAATACTGGTTAATCTGATTTACAATTTGTATGGGTTTTATTTTTTCATTATTTCGTACATATTGGTTTTTTAAGTTTTAATTTTGTTGAATTAAACTTCATATTCTGTGTTTATTGTGTGTAGATTTTTTAATTTGAATTCAATAGTCAAAGAGAAGTGTCTAGACTAGTGCGTATTCAGAGCGGAACGCTGCGCTTTGTCTGGTACCAGACCGAGGAATAGAAAATAATTTAAATATTATATCATTCCTCTAAATGGGGATTGAACCCACCACCAATTGCAATGCCCCACAGCGCCACGATGGCCTTAAAAGAAAATTTATATAAAATATACTTTGTTCAACTATTCACTGAAATATGGATACATGATCGAAGAAAATATATCTATAAGGGGGAGATTTTATTAACAATAAAAAAAGACTACTTTTTACATTCACCAGTTAAATAGTATCTAGACTTCGTTCAAGCCACATCGTTCTCAACTTTCCTCCGGCAACCGAGACATTGCTAGAGCGGAGAAATATAAATAATTTAATTATAATAATAACTCTGAGTGGAGATGAAACTCACTACCTTCGGTTCACAGTCAGATGCAGTCCCACTGCACCATTATTTATTATAGACCAGCATATAAAATGGCGACAGAATTATCGCCTAGAAAGGATAAAATGTAGGCGTATTTAACTTAAGTCTCTATAATTGATCAAATAATCCTATAAAAAGTATTTAGACGACATAAAAGGATCGCCATTGATATTTACTGCACTTCGATGACGTAACTGTTACTATTTATTAAAGACAACACACGACGTTATATTTTTATACTAGCGACCAGCTCGCGTCTCCGCCTGCGTAAGCTATACGATTAAACTATTTTTTTATTTTGTCCGACCGCGTTCTCGCTTAAATCACAAACTTTATTTAATTATAATTTAAATTGTTGTAACTTTTTTATTTATAAACTGATACAAATAAATAAATACAAAAGGTTACGGAAAGTTTACAAAAATACAATAATCAAAAATAGTTTAAAATTAAACATTAATTGATAAGTGCTTTTTAATTTACATTTTTTTCACACATCTTTCATGTACAGACAGCGATCACTCACATTTTATTATATTTATAGAATAGATTACTAAAGGTTTCTTAGAATTTAAGAGGTGCATATCGTCGACTAATGTTCTACCTGCAAATTCCAATGGCATTAACAACATTAAATATTGACAAGAAGAAATAATTTTAGGCAATGACTTTTACTTATTACTAGCTGTGCCCGCGACTTCGTCCGCGTGGTATTTTAAAATTAAAATAGCCTAAGTTACTCGAAATCAGTAGAGCTGTTCCAGATATTAGCCGGAACAAACAGACAGAGAGACAAAGCAAAATTGTAAAAAAATATATTTTGGTATATATACTATGTATACATATGCATTTAGTAATTAGTAAAAAGCGCTTATTTTAACATTACAAACAGTTATGAAATTTTCTATTACTTCATCTATTTTAAAATATTTTTACGTTATTCTGGTCGTTCTCGCAAGGACAACCAGTTCATTCTATGAAATGTTTCTGGATCCGGACACGTGTGCCAATTTTCAATAAAAATCAGACGACAAGAATTGATTTCAAATAACGCTGATAGATTTGTTAGTATATAAGCCACAGTGGGGTAGCTTCTGACTGTAAGCGTGACAGTTGTTGGTTCGATTCCCACATTATCGAATTTCATTGTTTTATGAAAAGGCCGCCGAAAATACGAAACAGCTACAGTTGACGCGGACGAAGCCACGAGCGGGTCGCTAATGTAACATGATTATTACGTGCGGTGCCCATAGCTATTTACCATTTATCCCATAGCACACTATTTCCCTTCCATTAAAAGAAAAAAAACCTACATAAAACGTAAATTACCGAAGCATAATATTAAATTAATAAAAAAAATATGTAAAGGTTATATAAAACAAAAATTAAATTGTTTAAATATCTGTAAGTATAATTATCTCTATTCTAATCTGTAGGCACAATATAGATGTTAATATGTATATGTATAATATAGATGATATGATTAAAGATACACAGTTAAACATTTTTATACGTTTTATAAAAAGGTTTTTCAATTTCCTTAGTGTATCAATAACACTTTAAAACACTTTAAATATATCAGCCAGTTGTCACTAAATACCTACTAAAGGGTAGACACAAAGGCATAAACCGCAACTACAATTTAATAAATGTAACTTTTTATGTAATTTTCTATAATAAATAATTAGTATGAGTTACAGTTTATTTACATGATTTTACGCATATCTGTATAACCTACGAATGTCACAACCAATTATTATCACAAAAATGACATATACGTTTTAAAATCAAGCATTTTATTATTCAATTAAAAAAAATCATTTCGATGACAGACACTTTAAAATAAATTTATAAAAAGCTACCATATAAATCACAATTACACGTTGCAAAGTGGTATTCACACCGCTTATGGTTAGTCGGCCTCATGGCAACATTCCCTTACCCGGCGATACGTTAAGGTTGACAAGCAAATTCAATTTTAATCGAATTCCAATGGAAAGAGTATGACACTGGTGACTGGTCACGTAATGATGTCTCAATTTTTTTTATAATCATGTAATAACGCAATTAAAGCATGCCAAAACGCGGCGGTAGGTACCGCTACTTTAAGCACTCTGTTTCAAATTCAGCTGAAAGTGAAGGACGGAGTGTTTTGAGACTTGGTTTTCTCTGATTACCCATTCTATGTGGGTTCGATCAAGTGTAGCGTACAGCTTTCCGTTCGAATTCAATACATTGTGTATTGAATGGACAAATGAAAATAATTTAAATATTATCTTTGCTCCGAATGGGAATCAAATCCACAACCAAACGCGTTGATAGTCAGGCGCTGTCACTTTGCGCCACGACGAACTCTTGAGAAAAAGGGATATTTAAAATTTTCACTTTACAGCCAAGCAAATTAGATAGCTTATTATGAGTAATAAGTCTTATTCAAAATCCATGCTTACATTACATACTAATATTATAATAGCGAAAGTAAGAGTTACTCTGTTTGTCTGTGACTTTATCTCGGCCGAACTGCTGAACTGATTGTGAGGAAATTTTAAATATAGATACTTGAGAATTTAAAGATGAATAGAGGCTACTTTTATCTCCCATTTTTTTAGCTTTTCCTGGAATTTCATTGTTTTACGAAAAGGCAGCCTAAAATACGAAACAGCTATACTTCGCGGCTTCGCTCCTTCGAGCACCTTATGTATAGAATAAGAACACAGCCAGGTTGGCAACGTTGATTGCTATTTCAATAATAATGAGTGATAAATTTATAGCATAGATAAAATTATATTTATCTACGCTGCAATTACACAATAATGCAGTAAATAGGTGATTACTTGTAACATCCATTACGGGTTTATGCATAAGAGAACAAATTAAAGACGTTTAAGGCTATCTATCTAAAAACAAACAGCAAACACGAGTCAAGAATTAATTTGCATATTTTATACGTCCATTTTCCGCTACTTGAACATTAGCAAGCAAAGTGTTTAGCTATAACAAGAATTAAAATATCCAGTTTAATTGCTTTGGAGACTAACAATATGTTTACTTACTAAGTGTGAAAAAGATTAAAGTTTTAAGTAAGCTCCTTAGTATATAAAAATGTCTTAAATTCAGTCGGGACCAACAACGGAGTGTTATGACACAAGTTTCCTATGCCGTTTAATGTGGGGAAAAGGGCGAAGCTGTATAAAAATATTTTGATACCGCGGCGCAGTTGTGTCTGTCTCTTTGAGATAATTGTTTCTGTCGATTTGATTCGTTTCGTGTCGATTTCTCTACAAATGCCGCCCGAAAAGACAATCAGATGTAATTTTTTTTAACACTACCTTATACAAGAAAATCATACGACGAGGCGCGGCGGGAAAAATCGTTTACATACCTAGATAATAGAAATATATTTTAGTTATAGATATTATAAATATATGTTATCTTGAATTTGCAATTTATCTATACAAATAAATAAAATTGGTGTGTGATTGTAATATTAAAATAACCAGCTATTACTAAATGTGCGTCTGTCTGTTTGTTCCAGCTAATCTCCGGAACGGCTGGACCGATTTTGACGGGGCTTTCACTGGGACTTAGGGTACTTTTATTTTAGAATTGCACATGGACGAAGTCACGTGCACAGCCAGTAACACAAATGATTTGAATACGTACTTATGTAGAGTAGTAAAATATTAAAAAAAAGTACATAATAAAGCCAAGAAGCCAAGAATATTATATTAAACCAAAATGAACTTTAAAACCTAACAAGAGGTTATTAACCTAAATACAGCAACCATGAAGGGTGTCCTTTAAAAATGTCAAAGTAACACAATTGGCTATAAAAAAATAACACTTAAGCAAAAATTAAGAAAATTATCATGATTATAGTTTGCTTTTTGAAATCTTATTAATTTTTATCGTTTAAATTTCAATATCAAGTTATAATATACGTATATTTTTTGTATATATTAACGTATATTTTTTGAGCCAATAAACGTTGAAAGACTTTGGAACTGAAGTAAAATCTTAACTATTAACTAAACATCTTTATTCTTCTTAATATTTTCTTAACGAAACTTTTTTTCGCATCGCAGGATAGCCAGAGAGAAGTGTCAAGACACTCAGTTCTCCATTTTCGCGAGACTGAACTCCGCCTCTTATATGTCTCTTGCACCAGAACAGTAAAATGAAAATAATAAAATTGGGTTCAATTTTTGGCTAGCTACAAGTTCGCTTTACTCTTTTACTTTCATATATATAGGCTGCATTTTGCGCAGTACATAGTAAGCCTCTAGAGATTTATCACTTGGTCCAAAATTTTTAATAGAATAACAGGTCAATTGTTTGAAGTTTTACAAAACCAAACTTCGAGCTTTTCCTGCCAGAACTAAAGAAGACGACGTTTCGTTTATTACCGTTCCTGAAGGAATTTTGTTTACATCTATCGTCTTAAATACACAAACTACTATAACTCCTATAATCTTTTAATTTATTGTTTTGTTATAAAATTATTTGTTAAAAATTACTTAAATGTTAGCCATATAGAATAAATAAAACAATTTGTTTTTCTAATAAATACCTTATCATTGATAAAAGATAGGTTAATAAGCTGTAGGCAATTTATCTTAACTGCTTATCGCACTGTATCTACATTTAGTTTAGATATAATTACTATATATGTTTTTTATTGCTTGTAGAAGTTATGGCAGTGGTAGAGCGTCTAATTGTAATGGCGATTGGTAATTTAATTATATTAATTCCACTCATCACACAATATCTCTAATTCAGACGGAAAGTGGAGAACATGTCTTGATACTTGGTTCTCCTCTACCTACCTGCTATGGGAATGAGCGTGATGGCGTTCTTATTCGAAATACACTCCTTACAGAAAAAAACGAGAAAAGAATCTACTGTTATGTTTCTATTTAAACTTAAGTCTATTTTACATTATTTTTCTGTCTTTCGGTCTGTTTGTTACGAGCAAAAGTGGTTAAAGTGTTCTTAATATTTATATTTACATTACTTCAAAGCATCATTAAAATATTGATTTTAAATATTACTCCGTATATTAAAACAAAATTCACATAAAGTAGCAATGTTTCGATAAGTATAATAATGTTAAAATATTTTTTATACTACATATCTAATTAAAGAACAAAACCACGTTTGGACATATAAGTTAATTTAATACATTAGGACTATTATTAAGCGAAAACTGCACCAAGATATATCTATAGCTCTGTATGAGCAACAAAAAAGATCTACGTACCTTTTATCATGTTCAAACAAATTAGGCTCGAAAGTTCATTATTCATGCAATGACTCGTTAATGATGGTAATTTGAGTTAATTAGAGATATCTGGGTTATATTCGACCGGATGCGAGGTAAGTTTAAGATATAAAACTATAAAAAGTTTAATTCATACATAACTTGTAGAGTTTTAAGAAATTACTTACACCATCGTCGTATAAGTTAAGAGATCCTGATTATACGACCTGTTGTGGCTCTTTAAAATATATTTTTTGTTTTCCGGCTTCATTTCGGGTCAGCTTCATACTTTATTCCGCATACTATTCCGTAGACAGAGAGAGCCTAGTGTCATGACACTTCGTTCTCCGCCTTCCGCCCGAATATGAGACATAAGACCTTGAGAGTCGGAGCTCAACGCCACATTTTGTCTTTTTAAGGAAAGTAGATATTGCTTTATTGCTTCTTAACGAAGTTATATGATAGGAACTAAGTAAGTTTCATATGTCTTTGGAATTATTATAAATTCTCATATAATTAAGAAAGCGAATAACGACAGCCGAAGTGTGTCTCCAAATTAGGTATACCGTCTCGCACGTACCTATGTACGAGTATATGTACGTTAGTACATACTTTAAATATAATAAAGGCGTGACAAGAAATCTATTGTGGTTAAATTTAGTTAAATATATAATGTCACATGAAAATATTATATAATTGACAATTTGCAAATAATAGAAAGAATGCTCAATTTTTTTCAAATTCATTTATACCCATTAACTTCCGGTTCTTCGAAAGTATAAATGTAAAATAAATAATTAATCATATACATGGTGTTTGTGCGTCATTATATTGTTTCCAAGTCAAGAACCACTATATATCTATATAAGTTATTTTTCGATTGATAAAATCTCTACACTTACGTATATACCTGTGACAGTATTGAATTTGCTTTAGAAGGTAACACTATAAAATCTGAAAATATATATAGCCCGCCTTTTTGTATTCATATATACTGTCTTGTATGGATAAGTTCCATTTTCAATCCAAATTTCTTTTTCATAAGTTAGACAACATATTTCTAGCCACGAAATGTCGTGTTTTGGTAACCATGATGTGAAATGAGAATATATTTAATTTCAACTGCAATTGCTTTTTATTTCTTTTTTAGCTCATATTAATGCATGCAGAGAGAACCTAGTGTCATATAATCATTCCTCCGAGTGGGAATCGAACCCACAACCGTCGTGTATACATAGACGGTGTCAAGCTGCGCCACGCCATCAATATTATTTAATAGTAGTAAATAGAAGTCACAAAAATGGGTCAAGTTCTTTTCAACTTCTTAACTTTAGGGTTATATTCATAACTTTCTCGATTTAAATTTTAAAGAAATATTTAAAAAGTTTTTGCAAGGCATTATTTGAACGAAGGTAACACTTTGGTGTTGTGACGTCTGCCATCTCCTTGACCTGGTGACCTCTAGGACATATTTAAGTGATTTACAACCTCCATGGTAATATAACATAATGGACGCCACTTGTCTCCTGCTGTTAGGATGAAAGCCTTATGCCACAATACTATAATATAATTTCTTAAATCTAAAAGCTTCGAAAACTATGAATACTGAATTTAGCTTAAAGAAAAAAAAGAAACATACAAAAATAATATTGTAATATGTGAGTGGATCTGTAATCAAATTCCTAGTAAAAAATAATTGATTTTATATATACTTATTGCATATATTCATGACTTAATAAATTTATAATAACTACCATACCCGTTGACGAGTAAAATACGCGTTGCCATAGCAACCTTATACAACAGTATACATTAAACATGTATGTGTAATAGTGATTTCATTAATTTATTTTTAATATCTAATGCATTATTAAAAAAAATTGTCTTTCTGCACTTGTGTTCATATTAATTGATATAATTTGGTTCAAAGTTTTTTCTTCACGTATTAATGTAGTAATGTGTAAGCCAATCAAAATAACATTTCCTTGCATTTAGTTTTATATACATAAAATATGAAATATGTTAAAATTTAATTTTTAATCATTCTTGAATATATAGGAAAGTCCACAACTTTGATAAGCTAAGCTAAGCAACGCACGCTCCCGCCAGATGTTGATGGGTGGGTACATATTATATTATGTATATATACATTTTATTTATTTTTAAGAATAAGAGATTATTTTATTTTGTTCGTACGTGTTGTTTCTTATTTTCAATAGAGCAATAGCCTCTTACCTCATACTAATTAGGAAGATTAGGACTAGCTATAGTCCAACAACAAGTCGTTCTTTTTTTTTATTTTTTATTTTTACCATTTTTAAAGTGTTATTGGCACACTTACAAAATTAAAAAGGATATAATTATTAATTCCTAAATATCCGAATAACACTTTAAAAAATGTTAAAAATATATATTTAATAAATAGCATTCTCTCTTGCCAAACAATTGTTCGTAGAAATTTGTAAAAATCTCTTTACAGGTATGCTAGCAACAAATATAAGTTGTAATAAGTGTATATATAGTGTAGTGTAAAAGTTTCGACGCAGCTGGATGTAGAACGCATGCCTTAGCGGTCAGAGTGCTTGCACGGTTTTCAGGAGGCGGGGGTTAAAATCCCGCTGCGTTTAAATTTTTATACGTTTTCTAAAAAACAGTTGTTCTATTACCCATGTTACATAAAGAAAAGAAGAGATGGATTCTGAATGATCTCATAAAAAAAGGTAACAATAATTAAAAAAGAGTACAGGCCATTGTGGTACAGTCTGACAGCGTCTAACTGCAAATGGTATTGCTAGTGGGTTCGATTCCTATTCTGAGGAATGATTATATGTAAATTACATAGATTTTTTCGCTCTGGTACAACAAAGCGCGGCCATTTTCACCACTCAATATGCAATGTCTCGAATCGCAGTGCTACTTGATACTGGATTCTCTAACTGCTATGCGAAAAAAAGCGTAAAGCTGTAAATATCAGTAAAACTATATGACAAAATCAGCTCAACAATGTAGTATTTATATTATTCTATTTATTTACTTTAACTTTGGCCTTTTATTCTTTTTTATATGATGACTAATATTATTATACGGATTTAATAAAAATAGTAATTGCGAAATTTTACAATAAAATAATGAATAAGGCTATAAACAGAATGACTGCACACTCGATATTGTGTCTTCCGGTCGTCGCCCGTCTGTCCGGCGCCTCGGAAGGTCGGAAGGCGGAAACACCCCTCAGTGCTATCATAAGAATAATTTCGATATAAACACAATTTATATTCTTTTTCTAATTTACAAGTATTTTTTTTCTAAAACCTATAACTTTAATTTCTATTGCTATCGGTACACAGTTGAGGAGATATTAATATTACTTATTACTCGCAGCCCGTTGACGCGCAAAATTCGCGTTGCCATGGTGACGAGTATGAACACTTTATATAACAGTGTTATATGTATAACAAATAATAGTTTGTGTAATGTATCAAGTATTTTATAAATTTTAAGTATTTCTAACGCATTATTGCTAGAAATACTTTTCTAAATTGAAAAGGCGTTCTATATACATCTGTTTGCATGATATTTGTAAAAATAAGCTCGTTGTACATCACGTATTGTAAATTATAGACAAATTAGAAGTATTATATTTCTAATTGGAATTATCTAATATTATAATTTCTTCTGTTACACAAAATATTAAAAAAAAATGGGAAAGGAATGTAGTGATTTGACACTATTTATTAATAGTGTCACTAAACGCACTTTTTATCTGTAACTTTATCACTAATCTATAAACAGTTGTTTCTGACTACAATAAAAAATCTAGTAATCATATAAAGAGCTCATATCATGTCAATTTTACCAGACGACGACATTTCAGCTTTCGTCGAAATTACCGTAATGATGATACAATAAGGGAGGTGACCAGGGCGAGGGCGGGCCCTCAGTCAACAACTGTCTGTCACGCTAGCTTCGTTTGTGTATTTCAACATAAAACCTTGATACGTCTATGTTTTGAGAATGTTCCTATAGTCGTAGTAAATTATGAGATCTTATTTTTTTTCATTTTGTCGTTTTAGGTTATTATAATATATACATCGAAAAAGACATATTTAGAAAACGTATAAAAACTCGAACGGAACGAGATTTGAACCCGCACTTCTTGAAAAACGTTCCTTGAAAAACGTTCAAGCACTCTGACTTTTTACAAATTTCTGCTACTCAAAGATTATTCTACAAACAATGTTAGTCGTTAGTCAATGCTAGTGCTATTCGCAGACTTAGGAAATTAAAAAAGACATATTTAGAAAACGTATAAAAATTTTAACGCAGCGGGATTTGAACCCGGTTCAAATCCCGTTGCGTTCAAATTGTACGTAAAAATATGTACATCGAATCGAAATATGGTGAAAAGTAGACAACGCAGTGACGTAACGAAGTTACACGGGTTCTCTTTGCCTGAAACCGTATAAAAATGATACGGTTAGTGAAAAAAAATATTAAATTTGTTTAAATAAACATCTCTCGAAAATAGATAGGTATAATGTACTCTTAATACAATCCATTCTCTAATAATCATTCCTCCGAGGTAGTATCGAACCCACAACCAGCCTACGTTCATTCAAATATTTTCCCACTGCACCATAATAGCCATCTGCTGCTATGGAAACAAAAATCCGTATTGAAATCTGTTGCGTAGTTTGAAAGATTTAAAAGTACACACTTACTTAAGTTATTACACTTAAGTTAAGTTATATATATATATATATATATAGAGAATAAAGAAAATTTAATATTTTACTTTTCTTTACGATAGCTATTGTAGGTGAAGGTAAAATAATTCACCAATGTTTTACCGTTTCAATAACACGTAATATTTTCTTTGTTTAGCATAATTTTAACACTTCTAGCTTGTTTGTTTTTACTAGAAACATGAATCATTCTAATAACAATGGATAGGATGTGATTTTGACTTCAGCTTAAATACAATAGTATAAATTCATGAACATGACTAGAATATATATGTTTATATATTATGTTTTTATTTAGCTAATATGTTTAGCTAATATAATTAATTTACCTTAAGACATTTCAAGCACAGCACATATTCAAAATTATCGAGTCAGGCGCTTCCTCCCTTCGCCACTGTGGCCATTTGTTACGGGAGAAATAAAAAAGAACTTGATGAGTTGCGAAAATAAACAACAATAAAGTAAATACGCATAAACCTAAACTAATAATTATATGCGAAATGCGTATTATTAAAATTTCATACGTTTTGATTACACGAATGCTTAATCAAAGTAGATAGTTATTCATTCGCAAACAAAAAATATTATAATTGTAACCTAGCTATTTACCGTGGCTTTGCTCGCGGATAAGGAACTTTTGATATTTGGATTAATGATCATTGGGGGCAGTAATTTAAGGATATGATCCTCAAATGACTGCCCTCAATGATTCAATATAATTCAAAGCCTTCCTTGACATATATACCTACTTAATTTAATAAATTTTTTTTATTAATATTGCTAATTGTGTTTTTTTAAATAAACGAAAGTATGTACAGTATTTTTTTTATACTATATAATAACAATACATAAGAATTGTCTCAAATCCGCATTAAAATGTGTAAATGCGTAGTTTGAAAGATCTAAGCGTACAGACGGCGGAGGAACCTACAATGTATATATGATAATTTTATATTTTTTCATATTGTCTCGCTTAAGTAGTTAAAGGACTACGTATTAAGGGTTATATAGGTAACTATATTTTTTCGTATATACTTTGTATAGTGCGGTAGACTTTTACAGTGCCAATGCCGTTCAAGGCTCTTTTACTATTTACTATAGCTTTATAATGCATCTAGGGTAATGTCGCTGTTAATCTGTAATTTATTACTATCAATTAATAAAAATATTATGATGATAAGTATATAAAGTTATATTCTCATATAGAAAAAGTTAATATAGTATTCCTAAATTCAGTTGCAAAGCGTTCGGCATTTAATTTAAAGAAATACATTTTAAATAATCCTATTATGAAATAATGATCCTACGAACTGTCAAGGTAGGCATAATTTTATGAGCCTTTGACATTTTCTGTAATGCCTTGAAAAAAATAGAAAGTGTAAAATAATAGTGTGTCGCCATTGTAGCGCAGTTGGTAAGTGGCTGTACACGATGGCCGTGGGTTTGATTCTTAGTCTGGGTATTTGTGTGTGTGTGTGTGTTTTGTGTATGTAACTTATTTAATGTACTCGGTCTTGTTAGACAAAGGCTTTAGCCTATTTAATTACAATTAATTACAGAATAGGCATCATTTAAATAAAAACAGATGTCCAATCTGGAAATTGATAATAGTGTAATATAAAAAAAATAAAAACAAACCTTTAATTTCGATTTATGTACTAATTGATTGATTTGCAGCGAGTCAAACGCGTGCCAGATGCAATTCGTGACGTTCTTCAAAAGGGCGGACATTATCAACCATTCACACTTTAAATGCACATACAAAATAATAAAAAAATAATGAAATAGTCAACTAATATGTATGTTGGTAGCACTGCACACGTCTATCACTTGCGCTCACGTATAACAAACTAGCAAGAATACGATATCAGAGGAAGTGGGTGAAGCGGAACGCGAGATAAAGACGCATGTAGAGACAAATGAATAGAGTTTTGCCCAATATGGCATGTTTCTTGTATTTTTCTTGTAAAATGACAAATAACAAAGACACAATGGTTTAGTATATTTTAATGTACATGTTTATGTTAAAATTAATTTAGTTATGTATATTTTTTATAAGTGGGTCGATTAATATGATAACTAAGGAGAACAATTGTCTATGACAGTCAAATATATTTTTGTGATTTCATAGCTTTTACGTATTAGATTTTGTTAAAATATTAAGCGTATTTAAAGATTTGATTTGTTTTGACTTGTAGTGTTCTTGGACTTGAATCAAAACGTCGTAGTGTATTTGGAATATGACTGTAAACTACGGCTGTGAGTTCGATTCCTACTCAAGGGAATCCTTATTATTAAAATTAAAAATTAATATTAAAACAAATTGTAAAATACTCAGCAGCATCAAAATCAAATAGTTTTATTCAAAACTAGCGACTCGCGCTCGGCTTCTCCTGCGAAGTACACGAACTACACCACTAAAACTAACTATTTCGTTAGATATATATACAAATAGATAATAAAATTAAAAATCCTTGTTTTTACTTTGATAAATGGCCATAATAATATTTTTTTTCATGTTATTTCCATGTAGTGATCAGTTACATTTTTATATATATACAGCTCAAAGCCACTATATTATTTTAACACTTACAGTTGCACTCGCTCACACGATAATTGCTCTTATTAGACCCCACATGGCCGTAATAAAGACAAGCACTACCCACACCATACACATAATGTAAAACAAAATGCGATGAATCATCGATAAGTTGTAATATCAAAATAAAAACTTATGTCAAAGCTTTATACCAAATTATAATTTATTTAAAAAAAGAAACATAAAGAACTTTGTTTATACCTAATTATTTACGCTTAATCCTAGTCTTCCTGACAATTACATTAGGCTAATGTAATATAAATAATATGGTATTAGATACACGTGTAGAAATTATTAAAAAAATCCGATAGCAGTCGGTGAGTGGGTCTATATAACGTTAGAATTTTTTGTTCTTGATAGATAAATACTGGATAGATAATAGGAGCTTCATGCTTTTCCCTTATAGCATGGTAGTCGGAAAGACCCTATTGTCAATCCACTTAGTTCTCCACTTTTTACCCAACTTCAAGACATTGCGTATTGAGTGGCGGAACTCTTATATCGCATTATATCTTCATTTGAACTAGGGATAATCATAGGATAAGAAAACGTTAATCTGCTTCAATGTTTTGTAAAACATTGAACTAGAAATCATACCTTAGGCTTAATAAATAGTGGTCTCTCTTTTCTTAAGAATGATATTATCTTGTAATATATTTTATATAAATTACCAAAAATTTTGATGCATGTGGGTGGGCGGGCATACATGGAACTCGTTATAAGAGCCATAAAAATTGCAAATGGAGTCGCTACTTTTTCAAATAGCAGTCTCCACTTTCCGCCCGCATTCGAGACATTGAGTGTTGAGTGGCAGAACTCAACGCAGCGCTTTCTCTTATACCAGAGTGTAGAAATTAGAATTATTTAAATATCAACAATTCCTTCGAGTGGGGATCGAACCCACAACCAATCAATCACGTTTACAGTTAGGCGACGGCATCCAAAACTAAATGCTATTTAAGATATAACTAATATGTCATACAATCTGCTATGAACAAATTTCTTTTCTATTTACATTGAAGCGATGAATCAACAGACGGATATGGCCATAAGATCCGAGGATATTTGATGAGTAATACTCGTATGAATATAATAAGGTTTGTTACAGGCTTGGAAGTACGCCATTTTGCGTCAACGGGTGTACGACCTTTAATGCCTAATGAGGAATATGTATCGATAAAAGGTTATGTTACTCTTAGTTTAGAAATATAATAATATAAATTTTGTTATGGATAAAACTAATACACTTCGGTGATGTAATCATTTAAGTAACCATCACGCATCGGCCGTATAACACATGTTAAGGCACTCAGTTGACATAAATAAATTGTTTTTTTTTGTTGTATGAATGATTAGTTTACTAAATCAAGTCTATGGCGTAGGTCCAAAGATGTGTAAAAATAATTGAAGGCAAAACTTTTTACGAAAATTGTGTACCATATATTTGATAAACACTTATATATAAAGTGACATACACATTGCTAAGACAAAGCGTTGTTTACCCGTCAACTGGACAGCTAGTTTATATAATATGTTAAATTATAAGAAAATCAAGTTTTATAACAATTATTGCAAATCGCACTATTTTTTAAATGGTAATTTTCATACAATGCATACAATACTTGCACGCGCGAAAAAGCGTGAGGCTGCAAAGCATTTACTTTTAAATGTATCTAACCTAAATGCATAAAATATGAGTATGGGTTCAAATACTACTCGACATAAACTTGAATGTAATTCAAAGTTATCGTCTTAAGTGTAATTAATTTTTTTGGTTAAATTAGATACGGCGTTGGGTTCCGCTACTTGACACGCAATATTTGTTAGTGTCTGGTGTATTCATTGGTTGTCTTTGCTTCCCCTGCGTCTCACCTAAGTGAGACTTGTGAATTTAAAAAAATATATTAACACGTAAAACTATTTAGCAATAATCTATTTTTAATAAATGCTACAAAAAGTAACAGTACATGCAAAAATATTGTCGAGGAAGCCGGCGTATCTTATTTCTTAGAACTTTGACTATTTGAAAAGGCTTCAAGTAACATTTCCTTATCTGCAATGATTTATTTAACTTTCTAACTTTTTAAAATCCTTTTTAGCAAATTATTTTGTCCAGGATTACTTTCTCTACAAATAAGCGATTTCGAGTTGAGTGTAGGTCGATTCTAACTTTCGTTTTGTAATACAGTCACTTAATTAGCTAGTAGATGATGTCATTTGCTTCAGTGAGTAATTTATCAAAATATAGTATTTTTTATTATTGAGCCCATCGTGTCGCAGTGTGACAGCGTCTGACTGTATATGCGATGGTTGTAGCTTCGATTCTCACGTGGGCGAACGATTATATTTAAATTATTTTCATTTCCTCGCTCTGGTGATAAAAAAAAGCGCGGCGTTGATTTCTGCAACTGTTCACTCAGATTCGGAATTTAGTTTTTTGACACTAGGTTCTCTCTGAATTTCTTAAATTGTTTTAAATATTTTATACATATTTAACTTTATCTTAATAATATTTAGTAAACTGATGCTTAATAATTGTGCCATCGGGGTCAAGACTAACCAGTTTATATTAAAAACATTCCCTGGTCAGGGTAGACAAAGTGCAGTTTATGGCCTATCTGTACTGACATTGTTAGTCAAGTACATGTACTTATACTTAGTCTGGCCAAAAATACTGTTATTATTAAAAATAAACAAAATATTACTTTTGAATTTGGAATCTGTCATTTTTATATGCTTGGTCGTGTGTTTTCTTATTTTTGCGCCAATGTATTGTAAAATACTTTGTGTTATTAAAATTCTCCATACATTTAGTATTAACCAAATGTATGTGTACCGGGCTATTGATAGGTATAATGAAATCTCCGCTATTTGTGACTGGCCATCCACTTAGTGTTCGTACGAAACACGGCAATCAAAGCAGTAAGGGAAAGAATACGAAGAAATCCTGTACGAAAGCAAAAGTTTTCATCTCGGGAAGTGAAGACAGCACCCGGAACCATGTCGAGTATTTTTAAAAATTACTTACAACTTGCAACCTCTAAGAGACGCGCTGGTAATTTTTTAACTGATAATTAGGAAAATCAAAACAACTACTTCAGAGGTACGCATAGGGAGATCACAGAAAAAAATTGTTTACGGATAAAAAAAAAATTTACAAATGAACAATGTTTTAACAAACAGGTGACTTCTTCGTTTTCGTGAGAATCTTCCCAATTAACCAGCCGGGCCCGGGTGTTAGCTATGAAGGAGTGTCTGAGCCATATTTTTGTAAAAATGGTATAAAAACATCGGCACAAGTGTAGCAAGAGAGGAGGTAACTTCAGGAGGTAGTTAAGCCTTAACAACACCATGTCAATACCCAAGAATGACTCTTTCAGCAAGACTCGGTGCCTAATACCCGGTCATAAAGCTCAATCTACCCAATCTTGGTTAGGACCGAACGTACCGGACTTCACCAGAGCTGTCATCTAGTCCTGATCGTAATCCACTGGATTATCCTTTTAAGATTATGCGTTTTAGAGAGTAACGCTTGCTTTATACCATACAAAGAGTACCTACGTGCTGCTATTGATAACTGGGCCTCAACGTTTAAAGGACTATTTTGCAGCTAAAGGAGACCACTTCTAATTGAATTTGGAATCTGTCATTTTTATATGCTTGGTCGTGTGTTTTCTTATTTTTGCGCCAATGTATTGTAAAATACTTTGTGTTATTAAAATTCTTAGTATTTTATATAGTCATGCCCGAGACTTCGTTAGTGTCGAAGATTTAATTTTACTGCCCTATTTGTTTTAAGCAACTAAATTTCTCATCGAGTTTCTGAAGACTGGATTTGAAGCTCTCAACAAATCATCAGCTCTTTCATATAATAATTAAGTACTAACTAACATCTAAATATCTCAATAAATATATCTAGAAATATCTAATCGGATTAATTATTATTATGGTAGAGTATTCTTTAAGCAGTAGCTTAAAGAATACTCTACCTTACCACGTTAATAGATAAACATGCGTGAAGAGCTTAATCGAAGTAGGTAATTGAACTATATAGTACTTAAAGAATGGAAAAAATTACGTGTAAAGGGCAAATACTTAGCGTTTTTGATAAAATTGTTTGCTCGCTTGATTAAAATTGCGAAAAGACGGACATGAAAAAAGATATACGCCACTATGGCGTTAAGTAAAATGTCACGTAAGAATTACCGGAACGCGGGTACGCTCTTAAGGTCAGTTTATACCAAACGGTAGAAATCAAACAGAACCATATTAGTACAGACGGACATGCAAATGACCGCTTCTATCGGACGGAAATTAACTTAGAAGGCTGATACCTTATTTGCGACAAGGTCGAAATTAATAACGATTTTTTTAAAACACACAATTGTCTGATATAGTTGCTACTGATGCTAAAACATAATGTAAATAAAATAAAGATAGTGATGCGCAAAGAAACAAATTTTGGTCCTTCTACGAAAATTATGCGGACAGACGATTTAGGAAATTGAAAAACATATTTAGAAAACGGATAAAAATTTACAAGAAATAATATAAAAAAATATAAACTAATGGCGTACGCAACTGGATGCAGAAAACATGAATTCGCGATCCTAGCAGTTGGATGGTTTCCAAGAGGCGCGGGTTCGAATCCCGCTGCGTTAAAATTTTATAGGTTTGCAAAATATGTTTTTCAACATACATGGTGCTACTTAGACTAGCGTGACGCAGTTTGAATACTAATAATAAGAATATGATGAATACTAAGAATACTGTAAGCGTGATTGGTTGAAGGTTCAATTTCACTCAAAGGAATGAATATATTTTAATTATTTTCATTTCTTCGTTCTGGTTCCTAAGACAAACACTCCACTCAACATGTATTATCTCGATTTCGGGTGGAAAGTGGAGAACGGAGTGTATGACTGGCAAGACTTCAAGGGGGCAAAAAAATTGTTTTTAAAAAGTGCTCAATCGAACGCCAGGTAATTTTACTACCGAAGTAAGGAACACTATGTCTTTAGAGAAAATACATATTTTTTAATGTAATTACTCGCTCGGCTAGATAAAATTTTGAAAAGACGGCCATGGAGATTTTTTTTCATATATTATATTATATTATACGAAGTGTTTTTCCATCGTGTTCTCTAGATCTGTTTCGAACGATACTTGACAATATAGACCTTAAAAGAATGCTCTGATAAATTATATTATTACGGAAACGCAAGCCTTCATTCCTTGAAACCAACGTTTGACTCTAGATTTTTTGTATTTTAGTACTCTAGTTTAGTCTTGAACTCATTACGTAACCTCGGAGCACCCTGAAGGCACGCTTGGGTGGAATGCAATAGGCGGGCCTTCCACCGAGGCGCCGTTGTAAACGGTTTTCGCTAGATTATGGTGGGGACGTACTTAGTAATGTGTTCTTACAAGTTTTACTAAGCAAACCATATTTTTCAGTTCACTCCTGAAACGAATGTATTTATAAACTTTTTTACTTTTCAAATATATTTATGTAATTACACATTTTTATCTTATAATATTATCCAGTGTATTTTCAACGATAGGTAAAAAACTATTTATGTCAATATATTTTCCTTTTCCTATATCTATATATTAATACACGAAGAAAATTTGTTATGTTATTTGTTATGTATATATTAAATTATTTAAATAAATGTAACTGTTTGTATGTTTGTCATACACGTTGCTAAGGCAAATTAATTGTAGGTAAATTTAACACCCGTTATAAAATAAATTACAATATATAAAATAATGTAAACAAGGAAAAGGATTTGAAATAAAACACAAATATCTTTGGTAAGTTTATTGATCCATAAAATTCTACGCACAGAGACAAAACTGACAATACCGATTAACGTTAAACGTACGGCTAAGCATATATGACGATAAAAGTAGACACTTACTACTCTACTGTTACGATTAATCGAACAGATTGCATTAATCACAATTTAAATTAATTACACTTCAATTATAATTAAAGTGTTAATAATTATCAATGATGTTATTACAAAATAGGTAAATCTATAAATGGAAATATTCATTTATTTCGCCATTTAAATATGAAAACGCACATCTGTCAGAATAATCAAACATTAAAACGAGAAAATTTTTGAAATTACCCTACAACTACAAGCACTAGCGAGATTCAAATAATATTTTGAAGTAATGTGAACATTTTTAAGTACGTTTCTCCTAAACTATACCCGCATCATTCAAATACAAAATAAACAAAACTATATTACATTCACTGAACTGGAATGTTTTTATAATCAGCTTTAATAGTGATAACATTTTAAACTATTAAAAAAAAGTACAATTTTCTTACGTTACATTCTTAATGAAACAGTTTACAATTATAAACCACCATATTAAGTATTGTAAGATAAATTCTAACAACCATTATATAAAACCAAAAAATATATACGTATGAACAATTCATATGGTGCGGATAATGTTTTATTATAATAACTTTAAATATATTACGAAATAGAAAAATAATCTTGCCCAAAAAAATAAAAAAAAATCTATGAAAAAAAAAAAAACAAGAATATAAAGCCTCCCTTCATCATTAAAACTTTCGATACCTTTCTAAAAATAAGTTACATATAATATAAATAATTACGAATATTATGTTTTAATATTTTCAATAAAGATAAAGAAAGGCTAAGTAGTATGTATAACAAAATGACAGCTTAATTAGCGTTGACAAGCCGATTTGACACTTAATTAATACAACATTTATTAATTGGAATCTAGGGGTTGACTAGGACCGTTACAGTTATATACTTGAAGAAAACGAACTATTATTAAATTATTTGTGCCCCATCGCCTGTTTCATATCTGATTTATAAGGCACCACCTTTGCCTTCATTGGTTTTTGAGGGCGCTCAGATTTTTTTGTGTTTTTTTTTTATTTTATTGTTACACCCTCAAAATAACAAGGTTTATTATTAATATAAATCTTTCGATTGTTTTTAGACAAATTTGTGGAATCGAAGTTCTGTTTAAAGTATATACGGCCTTGGATGGTGTGTAATAAATTAACGTTAATATTTTCTTGTTTATCTCAAAAATAAAATAATTTGATAAAAAGGAGAAGTACTTATACAAAAGCAACAAAAAAAATTCTATTTGTGCGTATGTATGTATAAAGTTATTTTAAAAATACATAACTACATATAAAGGTAAAAAATGGAATATAGGAATATTCATATATGAGTTCAATATTCATATATGAGTACCATGTAGTTTGCACGCGTATGATAAATTTTTGCTTTTACAGATTTTCAAAAAGAGCGCAGTTGTAACAAAATTGCGTACGCATGACCTAAGGTAAATAGTCAGTCTCGATATAATCCGACTTTGGTCGGTTAACAAAAAAATAGTTTTTTTTATTAAAATATGGCACATATAGGAATTTCGATCCCACAAATTTGTATAAATATATTGAGAACTGTGTCTCTTTAAAGCTGTTTCCGATATGACGTTCTAGAACAATCGATTTTATTATGAAATGTATGTTGTTACCATGACCCTCGATACAGGTAATAAATTTTAAATTAAAAAGTCGTTTTAATCCAAGTCGATTTAAAAATTTTAAATGACCAATTGATCTGAATATAATTAATGTTAAAAAATTAAATAGAGTAAGCAAAATCGATGCTGCTATTCGAATTGAAAATAGCATTCGATCAAACACCGCAAATGGCAGCAATATAATAACAATAATATACAAAAGGGTTGGTAGAACTGATGTTTGTAATAAAAATATTGATAGCGGCGTAAATACCAGACCATCAAAATATCCAAAGAGACCATCTAACTTAATTAGTTTATAAATGACAATATAAAAATATAATGGTAACAAAAGTACCAGGGGGTCATATGCAAGAAGGTGGTTGGTAGACACTGGTGGCGGTAGTGTCGTTTGACTTGGTAACATTAACAACAAAAGTACCAGGCAAGCATACAATATAAGAAGACCAATTACAATTACCAAGGGGTCATAAACTAGCAGGTGGTATGTGGACACTGATGTCAGTAATGTCGTTAGAGTTGGTAACTTTGCAAGTAACGTTACAAGTACCAGAGGGTCATATACTAGGTGGTTGGTGGACACTGGTGTCGGTGTCGGCTGGTCAGACAGGCGTGTGCGCTAGGCGATGGGTGACGCGCTCGGGAGGGAAGCGGGTCACCGCGCACCGCGGCCGCGCCGCCCTGGCTTGCCACGGCGGTTGAATCCGCTGTTATATCGTAAATTTTTATTATTGCTTTTGTGTTAAAACACTCCATTCTAGTTAAGTTCTGGTCAGGTATGGTCGTTTAAACAAAAAGGAAGATGGTTATCTGAATACGACACCGTCGTTATTCTCAGCAGACTGAAAAATATGTATAATATTTATTTAATTTTTAAAAGAAAAATTAGTTTAATCAGATTAATTTCCATGACCATTAATAATATACATATTATAATATTAATACATTTCAGATTGAACTCGCAGTGGTTATGGTTTCGAATTCCAGGATAATGTGTATATTATAGAAGATGATAAATAAAAACATAGAACATCATACCGGTATGGTCCACGATACGGCTGATCAGCGGTAGTATCAGTAGAAGTGCTGGGTACTGCGCGCGGGACGCTCGGCTCGGGTTTGGCAGTGACGCCACTGGTGGAGGCAGAGGTGGAGCTTTTAGGCTCCTTTGGCTCCTGAAGTATATTTCAGATCGTATAAAATACAATATATGTTGTATATATTATTTTTAGTACTGTCAAAATTTGGCGAAACTATTAGTTACTTTTTGAAAATTAAACGAGTTAATTACGTAAAAGAACAACAAAAGTGTATAGAGGCTATCGTGGCGCAATCGTACATACGTCTGACTATAAGCGCGAATGGTTGTGGGTTCAATCCACTCGGGAGGCATGCTCATAGTTTAATTATTTTCAGTCCCCCGCTATGGTCAAAAAGACAACCGCGCGTTGAGTTCACTCAACGCGCAATGTCTCAAATTCGTCGGCGGAGGCGGAAAGTGGAGAACGGAGTGTTTTGACACTAAGTTCTCCTTGACTACCCACCCGGCTATATTTAAAAAAAACGCGAATAAAAAAAGAAAATATATTTAACCTCCTCTCTATCCTCGGGTGTGGAAATAGTCAGTAGCGGGGGTCCATCGTCCCCGGAGCCCACGACACCACCTCGGGCGATCTGGCGTGCGAGCACCTCCGACATACGCTCTTGCAACTCCTTTGTAAATATTAAAAATATATCATTTAAGAGAATTCTGCCACTTAACACTCGAAGGCCTGAAATTTGGCTGAGAGTGGAGAACGGAGTGGTTTTTTAATAGGTTCTCTAATAAGATCTCTGCAAGATACAGTCAGCTCATTCTGCAAGAATCCACAGCAGTATGCGAGGCAATTAAGAAATCGTTAACGTTAGTTTGATATAATAACTGTATCAAATGACAGACAAATGCCACCTCAGTTTACCTGTGACCACTGACTACTTTTTTCGAATACCAATAATATACGCGATTAATGCGGTAAAAAATAGTTAGTATAAAAAATAGTTAGTAAAAGTGCTGTCCGGGGTAGACCACCCCTGCTGCTTCTCCTACGCTATGCCACTGGTCTTGACACTAAGTTCTTTCCCACTTATTATTTGTACAATAGAATTCGAGTCCATCGTAGCGCAGAGGGACAGCGTTGTGGTTCGATCTACATTTTAGGGAATTAATTACATTAACAAAATTATTTTCTTTTGACCGCTCTACGAACTGAGTGTCTTTACACTATGCTCTCTCTTTTTACCCTGCTATTTGGGATATTGTGAATATTCTAGACAGATACTTTGTAAAATCTATAGTGCGATTATATTACGTAGTGGTCTCAAGGTGACGTCGACAGGCAGCTGCATAAAGGTTTATTTTAGAATGTTAATGAAAAAATCGATTGAAACACACGAATGATGGCACCAACATAACTGTAAAAGATATGTCATTGGAACAGGCTAAATTACTGAGCATATATATATTCGTATACTGGTAGCGAATATTTTTTTCATTCATTAGATGAGAGAACCTAATGACAAAATATTAACTCCATTTTAAAAACTCATAGACAGTATGAGCGTCTCATCGTCCTTTTCGTTTTGAAAATTACACAAATTTGATAGATTGATAATTACAACAAAATATATACAAGATTATATCTCATCTCTTTCAAGATTATGTCTCATATATCTCATCAACGACTATTTATAAAAAATGTATTAGGCTTAATAATATTAGTACTTACCTTCTAACATTACCAATACCTACCTTCAATTCAGGAGTCAATTGGAATGGTGGAGCATTCACAGATTCCACCGGTGGAGGAGCTTGTTCCAGAGCTTTCTCATCAAACGACAGCTTGCAACGGCAAACTGGGCAAGTTTGCTGTAGAAATTACATTCTATATTCAAGTATATATTGGTTGTATATTATAAAAAAATAGGTCCATTTTCCTTAATCTGGTAAGAAAAATAATAGTTCGAAGCGATTTCTGACGGAAAGTGAATTTGCACTGGGAATTTGCACTCTTACCTAAACTGCTATACAAAAAACAAACATACAAAAAACATGTAAAATATTTACATTATGTAAAACTATATTAATAAATTACTTGATACGGCTTTGCTTGAGCTCTTTGCCAGTTGGGCAGCTTCTCCATCTCCTCCAAGTAATATTGCTTGCTGCTGATCAGGTGTTTGGACAAGCAGTGGCTGTGAAAGTGGTGATAGCAGGGTGTCTTGATGAAGACATCTCCCTTGACGAAGCCATGGAGGCAGATCACACATTGACCACTTGGTAGGTTGCATTGCGTTAAGTATTCACGAACAATCTACAATATGTTAAGCAAATCGCATTTGTGTTTCCAGCTAGCTTACTAAATTCAATAGCTTAAAATTTCTTAAAATACTTTTATTATTTAATTAAGTTTTAAAAATAAATATATTGCATATATGGGACAAATCTTATTGCATGTGATTATTAGTTAATTTTAAAGTCACATGTCAAGACAAAGCACAGCATTGGGGTCCACCATTCCACATGCGATGTGTTGAATATATACGGAATATAGAGAATGGAGTGTTTTAATACTAGGTTCTCTCTAACCTGTAATGTGGGAAAGTAACTCAAAAAAATTGATTATTGCATATAAAATTGTATTTGGTAATATTATTAGTTATGTTGGTAATATTATTCGTTGTTTTTCACAAAAATATCATTTATATCAAATTGATGTTTTATAACTAGCTTAAATCATTGTAATTAAAATTGTTACTAAATTATTGAAAACCTAAGCAATGTTTCAAAAACTAAATTTTAGTATGCTTTAAATTTGCAATGCAATGCAATGTTTATTGTCTATACTAGTAGCTACCCACAACTTTGTTTGCATGGACTTAAAACCTTCCCGATAAAATACCCATTATGGTTCTACATCAGGTGCTTCTCTCACCAAAATCAATTATACCCTAAGTCCTGCCTAAGCTTAGCTATACAACAAAAATAGTTTAATAAAAATTATTCCAGCAAGAGATGCATATATATCTTACTGTTTTATTGGTATACATTTGAACACTTTTAAGAATTACTGTGACTAATTACATACTAAAGTTTTCAATTATCTATTTCTATATTAATACTTATTAATCGAGGTAATATTTAATTTGTTATAAAATATCAATGTTTTATTATATAAACAATTTAACTATTTTAAAAAGCATAAGCTGTTGTTACTATAAGTGTAAAAAAAAGTGGCATCCTGCGGCTTCTTATACTATAACTGTTATAATTTAATTTGTGAAAATAACAAATGATTTGCCAAAATTGTATAATTGCAGTTTCAATGTTGTAGTTATAAATAAATATATTTCTATATATATATATATTTCTTTTTTTAATTGTATTATTTAAAAAAATAATCTATATATTTTTAATAATTCAACGATAAAGTGAAGAAATTCGCTGACGCTTTATATTAAGGCCACATATATACATAATATACTTTAATCTTAACTTCTGAATAGAAGTTATCCAAATTGTTGATATAAAAAGTATAAATGTTTCATGCATCATATAAATCATACAAATAAATATGTAAATAGATCATATAAGTTATGAATTATAAACTAGACTGACCTCAATCAATTCAAAAACGATCGGATTCCCGACATGTCTATCCAATTTTTCTTTTATTTTAGCTTCGATTATAGATAAGAATTTATCATCTAAGCCTCTCGGATTTCTAAGAAATACTTCAGGGCTGCTTTCAGGATAATCTGGAGATAATTTGACCTCTAATGTCAAGCAGACGTACTGTTGATCGACATTATCCCCTGTTGAGGGATGTACCACCGTCTCTATTATATTAGGCACGCCTTTTTCATTTTTCACCGCAAGATCTTCAATCAATATAGCTTCAAGAGCTTCGAGCTCGTCATATACCCTGTAAATTGTTGATTTATTAGAAAAAATAATAATGTAACATAGGTGGAATAGTGAGAATATTACGCACCGATTATCGACGGTTGCCGTCATGGTGGCTGAGGGCAGACTGGCTAGAGTTAAATCTGGGCTGGGTCTAGAATGTTTTTTTTAAAGTGCATTCAGTTCAGGCAGGCGCAATGCAGTCGGTGCATATAACAGCTGGTCCCTGGACCGATTTGAGAAAATCAATCAAGCTGTCGTCACAGATAAAATAACTAACACAGAAAAAGTGGCGCCATCTGCATGAACGAAATACCACAGATAATTCTATTTAGCTGTAAAATTATGACAAAAATGAAAAATAATACAAATATTTTTTCTCCTTTTTTTACTCAAATATATATATAGATATTCTTATTTATTGTAATTCGTTAAAATAATTTAACATATTATATAACCAGCTGCTAGGCAACCGTGTGCAATGTTTATATTATTTCTTTTTCAAACCTACAATTTTTTTATGTCAAGATTAATTGCAAACCATTCAAACTAGAAAGGGCCTAGGCACTTTTTTCATAAAGTAGTTTGTCCGCGCATGAAAAGTGGCATGTCGCTATATAAAAAGTTTCTTTATTTGTTTCACTATCGAAGATTTAACAAAGAAATACACTTTTGCGATAGGTATCGTTAGTGGATAATGACAAATTGACAATACGATGAATTTATTATAACAAATCATTAGAATTTAATAAAATAATAGGAAGAAAATAAAACGAAAATATTTTATTTTACTTTACTTTATTTTTAAATTAAAACACTAATCTCATAACAAACATAAAATATACATCTTACATAAACTTCATACAATTAGTAATATATAAATAACATATTTTGTTTTCTTATAGTAAAAGTTTCTTAGTATAATATTAGAATACTCTTAAGTCTAATATATTAGCATAGTATTTGGCTTAATTTGTACATTTATGGTATTCCAGCGTTATAAACAATCAATAATTTCTGAACCTACCAAAACTCGTAACTAGTCTTTATATTTTATATTATTTTAAAATTATTATATTTAATTTAAAAAATATAATTTATAATAATTTAAGGTTGAGGTATCCCTTCTAAACTTGCGTTTCAAATACTATATTAAAAGACGTGCGATCGCGTGATACATAGAGCGTGGCTCTAAGTATCTAGGCTCCAACTCTCACAGACGAGTATTCGCGTTTCTTCTAAAAATTTGATGTTAGGGCCCTAGTATATAGTTAATAGAGTTATATAGGTAGTTGTATATATATTGTTCTTTAGCCAATAGGCTAACAAGTCAAATGACAAGTTGGTCATCATTTATTTTTGTCTTTATTAGAGTATTTATATAGCTGAGTTGATAAATGCCATATTGACGTTAATATTAAATTACTAACTCTGGATCTACTGACTATAGCTAAAGAAGGCAGTACTTGTATTTCTTATAAATATATCGTATCTTAATCTATATTACTTTAGTATGGCCATTTAATGACATATAAATGTCAAAAAGTACTTATAAATATAATTACAAAGTACATTTTTATTAAAAATGAGTGATTCGTCTCTGGAAAAATAATAAAATATTACGTAACTTTACTTGAGCAAGCACGATGTCATAGATTAATTAAATTAATATCTTTATCTTTTAATTTTACCTTTTTGTATATTTTTAATTTAAATAATATTTTTTATTAAAATATCACTCTGAAGTTAGAATTTTCAATTTGTTAGAAATCACCAAGGGTGCTTAGAACAGGAATCAAAAACCTCAGACAAAACAGAAATCTTTAGTGACCTATTGCCTAACTCATTATCATTTTAGGGTATGATATCCTCTCGAGTGACACTTATGGGTACGGTATGTGTTATAGCTATTTTTATATATTATCATTATTACGTGAGATTTCCAAAACAATATATATATGTAATATATTTTACTCGTCATTAACATAATTACTTCTTATCTACGAGAAATCTAGTTTGTAGGTACTTTTAAGCTTACACATTCCAAAAAAAAAACAGAGGCTTTTCTCTTTAGAACATTAGTGAAAAACATATAAATTCGTAAAATAAGTACCTACGTTATATATCGCGGTTGTTTGTATATTTTAAAGTGTCTTGAGAACAAATTTTCACATTAAATTCAAATACACTTCAGGTCGTCCTAAATCTTTGAAATTTCTTAAATTATTATTATTAAAAGTAAGTTTTCTCTAATTTCTTTAGACATACATTCCTTTGCTTTTCAAGCCCATAGGGTGCGTGGATATTTGCAATGGAGTCTCTTGGCTAATATTAGTTTCAATCGTGCTAGAACTCGTTTTAGTTTTCCGTAACTGTTTCTTCCCGTATCTGAAAACAAAATAACAATGATATATAGAAATTATGTTACAATGGTAAGATTTATTATTTCAATTCATAGTATGATTTGAATAATAAATTTTGAAAAAGAGATTGTCTTAGAACTAAGTTTTCTTTATGGATCTCGTAAATTACGTTGATCCACAACAATTTCTGCTGTATATTTATGGGGAAATCATGGGGACGTTAAAAAGCGCGTGTCTGGACCCCGTAGTCATAGGTACCATGTGAGAACCAAGTCACTCATAAAATAGAATAATTACATGAATGACTATAAAATGCATTGGTTATCTGGCCCACAGTAAAATTCGTTTACAGTCAGACGCTGTCCCACTGCGCCACGAAGGCCTCTAAATTTAAATATAAAGTTATTTAAGTATTAAGTATGCTTAATATTTCACAGCTTTTGTTAAAATTATTCATCTTTTTGTCAGTTTCATGCTAAATGTATGCCGTTTTCGACTTTACTTGACATTTCGGGGTTGAGTGAAGGAATTCAATACCACCCTTTATTTTACCTTTATGATTCCTGCGAGTGGAAATCGAATCCACAAGCAATCGATTTAACAGTAAGGTGCTGTGCCACTGCGTGTCGATGGCCTAGATAGTGATTGATTCCCATATAAAAAAAACGTTAGGTACCTATTTTGTAGTTGTAGATATATTTTTCTTTTGCATATAAATATCATAAATATTGCAAAGCCCATGAGCAGATTGTACATATCTGTTATTTTCCAAATATACAGATCTGGTGCAAAGAAGCTGGCCACCTCTAATACCCAATTAACTCCCATTATAAGGGAAAGTTTTAAGTATATCATAAGCCTGTAAGAGAAACGATTTACAAGAACAATTAATAAAGTTAAAAATAAAATATTTATTTATTCTTTTTATATTTTCATAAATAAACAAAGCTTTATATTTGTTTAATAGTTCATTTATTTTTAAAGTATTTACTCGTCAAAGCGCTTTTAGTAATAAGCTATATTGAGATCAAGCACCTGCCTGGTACTGGATTAGATTAATTCCAAGGTCGGGGGTTCAAATCCCGGTAGGTTCAAAATGTTATACAGAATTACACAATTTGATATTTTTAATTGATTACATACCTAGTTTTTTGGTTGCGATGAGCGGCAGGGTTGCCTGCAGCGTCGGAATTAACAATAGCGGTGGCCCGACTTAATCGCCATATGTTAAATGCGGTCATAAGGAAGAAAAACCAATTGCACAAAATAAGTAGTAACATAGGTATGTAAAGATATACCAGTTTTTGTCCACCTGGAAATTTAAACATGGAATTGTTATTTACTTACTTTAAAAAGTTTCATTACTAAAAATAGTCATAACTATACTTTATAAAATAATGTTAATTTAGCTTTTATCAAGACTATACTTTTAACGTCATCATGGTGCAGTGGCGGAGTGTCTAGCTATATTTACATGGTATGGCTGCAAACTGTAGGTACATAGTTCAAGCTCTACTCAATGACATTTATAATATTTTTTGTTTCTTCAGTATCGTAAGAGAAAATAATATCTTTAATTAGCTCGACAAACCTCTAGACACACGATGTTTAGAGCGTACAAAGAGCTTGTTGCAGGTTTTGAACAGAAATGGAAGGAAACATGCGGCAAACACTTGTGACGAGCTTTCTCGTTGGCGCTTGAAGCTTATGGAGCCTTGACAAAGCCTTGCCCAGCGTATAAATGCACAATAAAAAATTATGGAAAGATAAGTGTCTAGTATGTTCTGCCTATCAGATAGTTTACAAAAACACGTTAATACCTTCCAGAAAGCATCCAGCCTCAGGTATTAACGGCGTTACGAACCAAGGCATATGTGATAAATCCAATTCGTTGAGTACGACTAGCATTATAGCCATGAGTAAGGGAACTCCCCAACCATAAGCACCATACATTAAGAATTTAAATTTTTCACCGCGTCTGTGTATAGGACGAGCCTTTGCGTATCCCCTAAAAGAATAATTATCCTTTATTTCCAAAACAAAGATATGAAATAATAGTTAATAATAATATAAATATAAAACAATTGTAACATAGGCGCTAACTATTTAGATTTTTTAGAGGGTCTGTATTTAATTGTATATTTTTGTTGTTGTTTGTTTCTTAATAAGTTTTTATTTTAAATTAGAATGATAACAATAATAAAAAAATCATAAGAAATTATTTGAAATTATTTCTTGAAACAATGACTTAATATGCTATTTTGTGTACTTCACATTAAGTCTTATTTAATAAATACAACAAGGTCCGATTCGTATATTTTTAATGAATTATTACAAAAAATATTAAATGTAAATATCATTCTTTTTCATATAATCTTAAACTGTGTCACATTTCATGCTACTCCGCATGGTTTTCGTAAAACGGGTTAAAAATTTTGCTTTAATAGTAAAATGTATATATATTTCATATAAAATATGTAATATTTTACCTGAATGTCCACCAAATATCATAGGACATAACATTCATCCAGCAGAATGTGGATAAGAAGAAGAAATAAGTTATGGCAGCTGTAAAATTAATAAAGAATAAATCAATTTGCTGAAAGGAAATAATACATTCTACACAACGCTTTTCATATTCTTAAAGAATCAAATATAGCTATGTATTACTGAAAATCTATATTTATTTTAGTACTAAAAAATATGTGATCGTGGCCAGTGAGACAGTTCCTGAAACACGATGGTTGTGGGTTCCATTTTCACTTGTGGGAATGATATTTAATTTATTAACACTATACCGCTTTGGTATATTACACACAATGTCTCGAAATTGAGCGGAAAGTGGTGAGGGCACGTGTCAACCCTAGAGTCTCTGTATATGTATAGCTCTGTATATACTAGCAGGGTGCTACTCACGAGGGTTGTCGACAGAACTGAAAACTTGAATTTTCTAATTAATTTTAATATTAACAAGTAAATTCATTGCTTTTAAATTAAAATTATTAATTTAATGTACCTATATCTTATCGTATCGTTTCTAATGTTGATTTTTGACAAAATTACTAGAATATCACTTACAAAACTACAAGCACTACTACCACCACCGTCACCTCACACATAATGGCTCTCATCGTTGACAACCAACCGTGGTTATGGTAGTGGTTACGTTGGGAAAAAAGTATACTTATAGCTATAGCTAATTATAAAGCTATTTTCTTATTAATAAACACTAGCAGCTTCAGCAAGTTACTTCTTATTACATCAGCTATCTGCCAGTTAAAGTCCCGTCAAAATCGTTCCAGCCGTTCCAGAGTTTAGCCGACAGACAGACAATTGGTATATGTAACTGTGTATACATCATATGCATTTAGTAAAACGTGGATAGATAATATATTATAACGTTTTTATTATATTATCTACTGGTTACTGATATAAGATTTAAAATACACTTACTTAGTATGATGCATTCGATTATGAGGAAATCACCGACTTGTAGAGTAAATAAAAATACGAATGCGCCGAGTACACTAAAATCGTAGGCCATCAAAATTAAACCTCCCAGATTCCGAAGTTCCGGCAATAAACAGTATACTAAAAGTACTAGGAACAAAAAAACTGATGATATGAGTAGCGCTGCAAAATAAACATATAAAATGCATTATTAATATATAGTAATGAAATAAATGAAAGCCATTGTGGAGCAGTCGGATAGCGTCTGACTGTAAACGGAAATGATTATAATTAAATTATTTTCGTCAACTCGCAATCCCTCTAATAGGCGCAAAGTGGAGTACGGAGTGTTTTCTTACTACGTTCACTATGACTGGGTAGTCATGGGTGATTATTACGCATAGCAGGGTTGCTATGTGTAATAATCAATATAATAGTTCAGGCTTAGTATTTTTTTTAATTAGGTGACGGGTCTTTTGAAGCAAAAACCGTTTGAAAAAAAAATTACAGAAGGGATGATTTTATTTAAATTGTGGTTCAAATATAGCAAATATCCGATTTTCCTAATTTCTTTATACTTAGTTTGGCCACAAATACTGTTATAATTAAAAATAAGCAAAATATTACTTTTGACTTTGGAATCGGTCATTATGTTTTCTTATTTTCGCGTCAATATATTGTAATATATTTTGTGATATTAAAATGGTGTAAGTAGATAAAGAGAATCGAATCGCTGTGATTGCATTACATAAAGTAGGTATGGATCCAAATACAATTTTTAAAAGCCTTCATACGCTTTGTATTAGTCAAATGTTTATGTATCGGGCTATTGATAGGTACAATGAAACCTCCTCTGTTCGAAAGCAAAATATTTTATCTCGGGAGGTGAAGATAGCACCTAGAACCATGTCGCGTTGTTTATATCTTATAGATTAGGTAATATTTTATATTTATATACAAACATGTGCAGTATCTAACTGTGACACGCAATTTTTGTAGATTCCTATTTCGAGGAACTGGTATATTTTGTACTTTTTATGACCCTTTTTTTTAAAGATAAAGGTAGCATTAGGTAAAAAGGGGGAAAGGGGAAAGGAGATATATTAATACTAAATATATAATAATACACATTACTAACCTATCGTAAAGTAAATATTTGCCTGTTGTGCTAGACCTTGGCCTACTGCGATCATAAATCTAGGATTATCCTCATCAGTTGTTAGATAGTCAACACAAAAATTATCAATAGCCGTCCATCGGTATAATGAATTTTTAAATTCTAAATAGAAAATCCCACTCTGAAAAAAATACGTTTCAAATTAATAAAGCATAGTTTTCCCGCATAGCATTCCCTCCCGATTTCGAAACATTGCTTGGTAATTGGCAGAATACACGAATGTCTTGTTTCAGAGCGAAGAAATGAAAATAATTTAAATATATACATTCCTGCAAGTGGGAATTGAACCCTATCACGTGTACAGTCAGACGTAGTCCCACTGCGCCATGGCATCGTTAAATTAATATTATTAGTTAAGTTTAAGATTTATGTGGAAACAAGATGCATTCCATAGTCTGAAAAAGAAAGTAGCTGAGAAACGTAAACCTAGAATTAAGTGGTGCTTGCTGAATGGACTGATGCAGACAAAATTTCTGGCTGCGGTTGAGAGTCAAAATCTATTAACCAACACCGGAACTGTTCCAGATGTTTGGAATCGAGCCCAGTCAGCAATTATTACGGCGAATAAGCGAGTTCTTGGTCTTTCTAGGGGGGGTCATGATAGGTGATTCGTGAAAAGAAGGCTGCAATCCAACTTCTTGGGGAAAACAATTTGAATCGAAGTTTTTAAATTACTATAGCGATAAAATTTATTCCTTTAATCAAAAATGGATATAAGTATAATAATTTAGTTCAATACGTAGGGCAATAAGTCTAAGATTAGCTCAAGGTGGTTCGGTTGGAAGATTGCACGGGTGCTGAGTATTCAGCATCTCCATCTCTCCTTCACAGAGGCATGATAACATATCAGCGTGCCCTGGGAATCTTTGACGCAAATACATTTTGTAATAACTTACGTCACTTTGTCGCTTTAAAATTTGAACGCAGCGGGACTCGAACCCGCGCCTATTGGAAACTGTCCAAGCGCTCTGACCGCTAAGCCATGCATTCAACATGCAACGCATGACTTAGCGGTCAGAGTTTGTTCTTAGCATAAAATATTTTATAAATGTCATACAATCACCTAGGAAATTGAAAAATATTTTCAATTTCCTAGACAGGTAGGAAATAAAACAGGAAGGAACAGGGTTTTTCAATTTCCTAAGCGTGTGAATAACACTTTGAAAAATGTTACAAATATGTAATAAATTCTCATCTCTCTCTCATTCTCTCTTGTCAAACCATTTTTCGTAGAATAATCTTTTGGTATTAGAAATTTGTAAAAATCTCCCCAGAGAGATGCTAACAACAATAATAAATTGTAACTAGCTTATAAACCGTTATATTTCAACATAGCCGGATATAGAACGCATGGCATGGTTCGAAACCCGCTGCGCTTAAATTTTTATATGTTTTTTAATAATGTTTTCAATTTCCTAAGCGTGTAATTAAAATTTTAAAAATGTTACAAACACTTATACAGATTTATATCCAAATGTCTACTACCGCGTACAATTTTATAAATTTAATCCCTCTTTAATTATCACCCCGAACTGAGAATGCAAAAGTCGCCAGTAGGGCGGTCTGTCGCTTCGCTGAGTAAAATATTAACGGACGTAGTTTCCTCGCCTGTAAATGTTGTCGTTTAGCTCTGTTACAAATAATGAGTAAGAACCCAATCCAAATTTATGATTTTTATTAACGTCACAGTTCATTCTTAGAGCTTACTACATTTATCTATTCTGTATAAAATAATTGTAATAATTATGATTTCATTAAAAATATGTGCCTTTTTTTCTGAAATTTTAATACGTTACTAATTTTCTGTAAAAAAACTAGGGCATTCATATTATTTTAAATATTATCATATATAAGTTATCATTTTAAGCATCTTCAGGAAGGAATAGTGCGAAAATGTACTCGCTAAACTCGCTACATATTCACAGCTTCACGTTTTTCCCGCATATCACGGTGGTAATAACTTAGTGCCAAGACACTCCGTTCTCCACCTTTTACCAAAATCCACTTGGAAAGATGATAATTTTTTAAAAATATAATTATAACCTCGTGTGGGAATCGAGATCCCACAGCACAACTACACAACAAGTACAAGTTCAAATCCTCAAACGTACAAAGAAACATTATTTTCAAATAATCAAACTAAAAACAGTAACAAACAAACTATTGTTACATATTTAGAAAACATTAGAAAACATTTCGACGCAGCTGGATGTAGAACTCATGGCTTAACGGTCAGAGCGCTTGAATGTGTTGGGACAAGGTGACGAGAATAAATCTTCGAACTAACACCGAATTAATTTAACAATTTATTTAAGACGCAATTAAACAATAAAGAAACGCGGATCTCAACTCGACTAACGAACAGGAGGAGACAATCGCGATAACACTCCAAGTTGAGTGTTAATGATTTAGAGATCAGAACAAGAGTGGAATCGACACATTGGAAATCAATTCCAATCGTGGCGATCACAATTTCGGTACATATTATGGCGAGGGTAAGAACCGCCCTAAAAGTGGGTAGGACCCAAGCTTGGAACCAAGCTTGGGGCCTTTTGTCTTAAGTCATAAAGTACGTCGACAGAAACTGACCTTCTGTTTGGGAGGTAAAACCCAAATTTAGAAATACTTAAGAGTTGTAAATAATGCGATAAGAAAAACCCGAGAAAACAAAAGATTAAATATGAGAAATTGAAATTGTACGTACAATCCTAAACAGATGGTTTGTTCGGTCGACAGCAAACTTTATCCTAAAACAAAGACACAAGTAAAGACCCGAAATTAAGAAAGCTAAATTTACGATTTGAAATTGTAACTTAAAATTTATTGCAGGGAAATTCCCCACTAACGGTTTTCAAGAGGCGCGGGTTCAAATCCCGCTGCTTTCAAATTTTTATACGTTTTCTAAATATGTCTTTTTCAATAGTAGCATTTTTTATAGGGATTTACGAAGTATTAAATATATAACGAATGCTGCTTCCCATTTTAGCATAATAATTGTCCCTTTTCCTTGTTTTGTAATCATAAAATATAATAAAACCGACTTAAAATATATACTGTACATTAAATTGTGGTAAATATCATCATTAACTTATGTATACTTTACAATACACCAATATATGTAATATATATACTATAATAATACAGTACTGAAATATGTCTGTACGTTGACTATAAATACGAAAAAAAATAGGGTATAATATCTGATTATTCTCTAATTTTTTAATTTTTGTTTGTTTGTTTGTTGGCTTCTTTGTATTTTTGTATTATGTTTATAAAATTGCTTTAAAATAAATTTAATAAAAATAATAATCTACTCTTATATTCCTAGTAAATAGTACAGATTCTAATTAAAATAAAAGTTATGAAGTTTATATTGATTAGTCAACTTAATTCTTGTACTGAATTCGAATTTAAAATCTCTGGTTGTCTCTCGTCTCATGAATTTGCATTATCCTTTCAATTTTGAAACAAAATTGAAAAGATTGACGATGAATCTTGAATGACCAAGCGAGCCGGTAAGTGTTCGTACAGGTACGTTTCTTACATCTTATCATTCATATTATCTACTAGCTGTGTCCATGACTTTGTCTGTGTGGAAACAGACGTCTGTCTGTTTCTCTTTCAATTTTAACTTTTCTTTTAACCAAGGCAAAAACGACAAATTATAATGTTTCAGAAGATTCCGACAAATTGAATTTTATTTGATAAATTAGTATTATATCCTATTACATTTTATGTTCATGTTAGCTTAATCTTAAGATAGATTATACTAAAACTTAGGTTCGAAGTTGCCATGGCCACCGACTGATGTTATACTGGGAATTCATAACTTTCATTAGCCTTCGTGGCGCAGTGGGACAGTGTCTGACTGTAAACTCGATTAGTTGTGGATTCGATTTCCACTGGGGGGCAATGAAATATATTTGTGTCTTCAGTCTACGAACCTAAGACAAAGCGAGGCGTTCAGTTCCGTAACTTAACACGCAATGTGGAATTCGGGCAGAAGGTAGAACGGAGAGTCTCATGCGGGAGAGAGTCATGCGGGAAAAAAGGGTGAAGCCTTAATCTTACATAGTGAAATATATATATAACTTTTTTTATATACATTTGGTTTGGTTACTTACACCTTGCATGTAATGCTTCTAGATAGGTGACACGTGGAGAGCGGAGTAACTTTACAATAACACTTTGGACCCGCTCACCTTTTCATTAATTGAATTTAAATAAAAAAATACAATAAGCACTAACCTTCGTAAGCACGCCCATCGTAGTATTCGTATCACTATCAAACAAATCGTATGCCAATTCTGAAAATTGACCTTCGGAGCCATCTATGTTTATAATTTCATTATATAGGCCCGGAACGAGAAAGAATGTGTCCCGAAATTTTCTATCTAATTTCTTATCTAGGTCATCGTCGTCGTAGATTGGTATATTAGAAAAATCGAACGTTTCACTTTCATAATCTGTGCAAATGTAAGATTCGTTTACTTGAACAAAATATTCGTCTCTTGGACAGCACTTTCGTATACATTTTCTCACCGCACAATCAATTTTTACATCAGCATCATCTAACACAATTTTTTTATTATTTATCCCATAAACTGATGAAAAGAGAAAATCTTCGGGACTTAAGGTAATTGTAAAATAGACGCATTGTAAACTAAATATGAATATTATAATGTACAGAGACATGTTTGCTTGAAACCGTTACAGTTTCGATAGTAATTACGTTTCGAATAGCGGTTGTGGTTGAACGAGCTTATTCACATCGTTACATATCAGAGAATTATTATAAATCAGGAAAATTCCTAGAATATAATTCAGTCAGCATTCGTGCCTGCTTGTAATAATTAACATTGTAATTAATTTAAATACAAATATTACGCTTATTAGCAGAATTAGAAAAAGAACAAATAGTTATATACTTCCCAAATACATTAGGTGTATTTTCAAGTACTAATTTTAACACCTCTTTCGCACAATTGCTGGATAGAATATACAAAATTATTGTCAAATAACTAAAGGATAGCGAAATAACATGCAGCGTTTTGTCTAAACTACCTGATTGAGTAAATGAAAATATTTTTCCAAATTTTTTATTTTGGAGGAACCCAAACTTAGTCAATAGAATTAAAGTTATCAGACTGATAAGTTTAGTTTCAACTACCGCTGTGACATATTTTAATAGATATATAATATTAACAAAATCAATTTATTTTAATAATCTTCTATCTAGCAAATATATCTAACAAATTTAGTAGCTGGTACTAATTTTTAATAGCATAAAGCTATATGAATAAAACTCGCTTGTTTGCATCATCTGAATATATGTTTGCATCAGCTGTAACATGTTTATAGCTATGTTGCCAAATTGACGCTTGCGAATCTAGGTCCTGCTAGATGACCTGAAATGAATATAGTGCGGGAAAAGGACAGCATTCCCGATCAATAAACCTAGGGCGAGGTAAGGGCTGCTTATATGTAAAGTTTACCTGGACATGCGCTTAGCTTATGCATCATTTAATAGTCCAATATATTTGATATCATGTGGCGAAGTAGAAAAATCTGTTAATTAACTGTATGCACAGTGGTTACGAGTTCAATTCCTTCAGAGAATGTTTATATGCTTGTACAATGTAATTTTTTTGTTTAAAGATATTCTTCTCTGGCCAATGTTTTTTAATATGGGGGGAAAACTCGAAAATGCGCTGCCTAAATTCCTGTCAAAAAGTTGTAAAACTTTTATTGTGCAGATTTGTCAATTAACGTGTAATGTATGTTCTGTTGAAAACTCAGGATGATATAAAAAATAACCTTTACTATCAAGTAAATAAACAGACAGGTTTTACTACAATTTATAATTTATATTATAATGTGATATAATTAATAATATTTATCTTTAAGTCAATTGGAATCAATTATAGATACCATTTATACGGTTTATCTTTAAGAAGTTCTAAATACAGTTTATAGTAAAGAGGCCAAGTGGCGCAGTTGGGCACCGTCTGAATGCAAATCTGAATGGTTGTGGGTTCGATCTCCACTTGGAGCAATGATTATATTTAAATAATTTTCATTTCTCCACTCTGGTACAACAATATATCGATTTGGAGCGGAAAATAGAGAACGCAGTGTATGCTGTATGTTTTACTTAGGGACCGACCGAGGGTTCGGTTTCAGTTTCGGCCATGTTCAGCCACTTTCGTGTGAGTCAATCGTAAACAATCTCCGTAATTACTATTAAGAATGTTATAAACTACTGGAAAGATACACACTTTGCATTCGTTTTCAATAAACTGTGTATGCCGCTTAAGTGGGTCTTTGGGCAAAGAATATATATAGTAATAAATATTTCAATAGGCTATCGCTTAACTGAAGAGGAGTCTGCCAAATACAGTTACTTTAAGTAATGCTACATGAAACAGCGCTTATATTGAGGACATTTGAACTCTGGACCCCTGGCAATCCGGTTCCGCCAATGAGAGCCATTTTATTATTACTTATATTTTTTTATTTTATATTAATTATTTCTTTTAGCTTCAAGCTTTATACCTAACGGGGTAGTAGAAAATAAATATATTATTAAATTATATACCTGATATAAATGAATATTAAAAATATTAAATATTATTATGGAATGAAAATAATATTTGACTATAAGCACAATAGTTCCATTTCAATTATTCATCCTTTTCTCTTTGTAGTATTAAAAGCATCACAATGAGCGCTGACCTGGAATGCGCAGTATCCATTTTTTGGATCTGTTTAGCAGGGGGAAATAGGCAGAGGGCAGGAGGTAGCGCGCCAACGTATACTATTGGTTTGTTCAGCCCTTTGCTATTCCCGCACCCCGCTCACACGTCTTGCGTCCCTGAAGTACAGTCGTCCACAAATACTATTTGATTTGTTATCTATTTGTTATTTTGTGTTAGTTTTCGCGGTTTATATGTATAAGTCGTCCAGTATTAGTAAAAATGCCAAAAGTGCCAGTAAAGAATTAACCCGGCAGGCCGGGAAAATTATTGACATGAAAAAGGATATGGATGAATACAATAATTACTAATATTACATCCATATCCTTTTTCATGTAAACATTTACATGAAAAAGGATATGGATGAATACAATAATTTTATTTATTGAATTGAGACTATGTTATCATCATATTATTATATACACTACTTTAGTTACTACTTTGGTTATTCATTTAGTATGGTATATGGTACATACAGTATAACAGTCAAATCATAAAATACCTTAAAAAATCCTAACCCTTTAATATTGTAAATAATCTGGGTACAAACATTGTTACTATTGAGTGTACACCTGCGCAAACACCCCTCTACTTTTACCGAGCTCTCAGAATAAACCATTGCGACACCTATACTTTACTTTATATTACGCTGATTTTTACCAAGTTTACTTGTTATTCATAGCTAATTGCTTTTAAAATAGATAAATCATTATTTTAATTACTTGGTTCGTAATGCGAAAGAATATACTAGATTTCAATATATCACAAAAAACTTTATTCGTTTCGGTTTCTGAGATCAGAGCCGAAGGTTCGATTTCGATGAATGCGTGATATGGCTGTTGTGCAGATATGCCAGTACCGCCTTTGGGAATGATATTAAATATTCAAAACTCATGAAGGTACAAAAATATAAGCAAAAATATGTCGTATGGATTGTTTTAGGCAATCCAAATTATGATGGCTTAAAGCAAGCCTTACTCTCTAAAACTGACCATAAATCATAATCTATAGATAAAGATCAGGACTAAATGACGGCCAGTTATCAGCTATTGAAGTCCGGAATGTTCGTTTCTAAAACCAAAATTGGGTGGATCGAGCTTTATGACCCGGCGCCGAGTCTTACTGAAAGGACTACTCTTGGTTATGAAACATGTTGCTGTTAAGGGGCTTAACTGTCTTCTCAAGAATGGTATCATGATACATTTGTGCCGATGTTTTGATACCTTTTTCACAAAAATATGGCTCATACACTCCTTCGTAGCTATCACCCCACTAAATCATCACTGAAGTCGGATAACACCCACGTTGTACTCTGTTTACTGATTGGGGAAGCTTCGTTAGAGCATGAATACGGTCGTTCTGTTTGTTGAAATATTGCTCAATTGTCTCTAAAAAAAGTCTCATGTGCAAACAAATTCTTCTGTAAACTTTGCACACCGCTTAAGTAGTTGTTTTTAATTAAGCTACCCTACTTTTTTTCAAATTATCAACAAAAAATTTACATCTCTGAAAGGCTGTAAGTCCTAAGTCATCTTTTAAAATATGCGACATGGTTCTAGTTGCTGTCATTAAGATCAAATCTTTTGTTTTCGGATAGGATTTACACAAAATATTTTACAGTTCAGTTCTTCGCTATAATTATATGCCGCTTCGAACGTGCCAGTAGAGCACAAGTCACTTTGCCAATGTCACGTTGAATGGAGAACACACGAAGGAGATTGATCGATAAAAAGAGATAAAGTTACAATATTTTACTATATATTAGCGCAAAAATAAAAAAAACACAATGATTCAAAGGAAATATTTTGTTTATTTTTAATTATGACGGTATTTATGGTCAGACTAAGTATATGGTACATTTTTTTATTTATGTGTTAAATATACTTCTCATTCTTTTAAAAGAGCGCTTTAAAAGTCTAAAAGACAAATTTGGATTAAGAAAAAATTAAACTTGTTGAGTTTAAGCATAATATTTCCTCGGATTGGTAGGTTATTAATCTGACGACTATCAAGTCTGGAGTGAAATCTAAGAATTAAAACCGAATTTCTATTCTATTTCTCATATAATTTTTATTCAGCTAAAATAAGCGTCGCTAGGTATAGCAACTATAGCAACTATAGCTAGCTATAGCAACGTGTATACAGAAATTTTGTATAAAATACTTATTATAAAAGTCACTTATTCAAACACATGGTAGGGTGTGTAATGTTTATTTGATTATTTTAATGTATTACTGACGCTTTATTATAAATTATATTAGCTTTTTGCAAATCTTTCCCATATACATTTTATGTACGCTGCAATTTCCTTGCCTCCGTTCGCACAATTATCGTACAAAGTGGTCCAAAGTTATGCCTTCACGTAAAGCGATACAACGCTAAGAAATAATCGTATTATGACGATGTTTAAGTGTTTTTGATATTTCTGCCTGTTTTTGATATCTCTACTTTGTGGAAAATTTGAATTTCTTTTTTCAACATTTTTTAAAGTGTTATTCGCCACACTTACGAAAGTGGGAATTGGGTTTAAAATTTTCTATTATTCCGCTGCGTTCAAATTTTTATACGTTTTCTAAATATGTCTTTTTCAATTTGAATTTCATTTAAACATGCGTTGTTATTTTTACACTTGAGTTCATGGTGCGTGTAGACGATTGACTTCTTACAACTGGTCGCCCAACAATTTGCGCATATCTATAAGGAAATAACAGTTAATTAGTCATTATACAAATATATGGCTGTAACGGTTGTAAGTGAACTAACTAACAATAAACATGTATACAATAACTATTGTAAACATTAAATTGACTCGCAATAAATTAGTTTAAAGACAATTATTATATCATCATGCTGTTCGTCCTGACATCATGTCCTATTTTGAAAATATCGAAAATATTGTTTTGGCTCGAGACATGAGTTTCAATTATTTTTAACATTTTAAAATGTTAATCACACACTCAGGAAATTGAAAAACACATTTAGAAAACGTATGAAAATTTTGTACACAGCGGGATTCGAACCCGCGCCTCTTGGAAACCGTCCAAGCGCTCTGACTGCTAAGCTATGCGTTCTATGGATGCATCTAGCAGCGTCGAAATTCTTATACGGTTATTACAACTTATGTTTTTGGTTATGAGTTAGCATCTCTGTAGAGGAGAGATCGTCGCGGTTTCGAATTCCGCTGCGTTTAAATTTTCAAAATAAGTTTTTGGTTCTTAATTTTCAAGCCAATCGTAAGGTCAATAGCGTCGCAAGGGTTTTTGATATAGTAGTAGGTAGATAGATATATAATATATAAATAAAGCTAAGAAAATCGTGTTAATAGAACTATTTTCTATAAATGTTTTTCAATTTCCTAAGTGATAAAATAATACTTTAATTATGTTAAAAGTATCATTAATATTTGATAGCGAAAACTATAGAGTCAAAACTAACCGTTTTTTCATTAATTTAAACGTCTTTCGTTTGCATACAAAAATTATAAAAATGAAGCACCCAATGAGACCGTTGGATACATCACTGTAAACCCAAATAGAGTTATCCTGAGCGACGTAAGCACTTATTATTTCTAGTACCCAGTTAAAGCCCATCACAATAAAAAGCTTTACGTACAGAAATAGCCTGAAATATGGAATTTCGCAAAAAGAAGTATGTACTAGGAAGGTATACAATATGTTATGGTATCTATTGACAATTAAAAAGTGACATTAAAAAGTTCATTTCAATATATTTGGGGTTATTATGGTGTAGCAGTGACTTAAATGCGGTGGTTGTTGGTTCTGCCCCACTGGAGAAGATGATTATATTAATATAATTTTTATTTGTCTGCTCTGGTATGACAAAGTATGACAAAAATCTCAAATATTCGCGAAAAATGGAGGAAGAAGTGTCTTGACTCTAGATACTTTCTGCCTTTATCCTTTGCGAGTGTGAAACTGAAAAATAAATATCACATCGAATAACGCAGTGAAAATAGAAAACTTGGCAAAGCCTAACTCACACTCAACTTCTAGCTAATTTAGACTGGGATTAGTTTGATAGACTGACCACCACACGTACAATTAAATTACGTGACTGTGGTCTTCTTTTCCATATACTTGTTGTACCTTTAGAGTTTTTCATGGTAGGCTTTTTTTCCGTAAGGAAATCTGTTACAATCTGATAAAAATTCAGAATACCTTTGTTTTTCACTATTATGCCTGGAGTGTGCAGCACTGTTTTCAGTGTACAATACTGAGATCTGCTGCTGAATTTGCCAAATTTTTAAAATACTTAATATAAAGAATGTAGAATCCGCAACCCATAATATCAAAATTGGGGAGTAAATATACATAAGTCTTCTGGTGCCTGTAAATAAAATTTGAACGAGTATAACTCGTACTATAATAAAATAGTAAAAAAAATAGTCTGCACATTGCATTTAGCTTCACGCTTTTTCCCGCTTAGTGGAGTAGTATACAGAAGTCAAAACCCTCCTTTACAACTTGCATTAATTTTTGAGTCTTGTCACTTTGTCTCACAAGGCCGGGGTAACAAATCTATTTTTAAAATAATCGTATGTTAAGTCGGCCACTTCAACTATATGTACTACTAGCTGTGCCCGCGACTTCGTCCGCGTTGAATACTATAATAAAAGTACATCAGCTGTCATGTCATACGCTTGCCATGGGATTTTAATAATTTTTCTATCTATCTATCTCTGTATCGTTGTAATATAATCTCGTAAAGCAAACTTTAGACTCCCGTGTCGTCTTAAAAATTTGCACATGTGTCCGGATCGAGTGACAAAATAATATTTTCATAACATCAACTTATTATCCTTGCCATAAAAATGTCACATTGTCACATTTTTTAGTTTAAAAAAAGTATTATATTTTATAGCATAGTACTTTTTTTTAGTTAAGTGTTGTTTGTGAAATTGTAAAGATAGTAACGCTTTCTAAATGCGACGTTTGTAGATCCAAATTTTACTTGGAGAAATATTTCTTATTTATATCATATATATACACGATGCGTTATTAATAATACAGTTTAATTGTTAACGATTGATTGATTAAGAAATCGCAAGGCATTGGTTCGATACCCATTTGCAGGACAAAAAATAATTAGACGTTCTAATGTGTGTATTTAAAGTATATATCATCGATTGGGTGGTGACATGAGTTCTTTGGTCAAATTGAAAAATGTGATATTTACGGATGTGAATAGATCTAAGCCATAAAATGACAATATATGATAATCCTACTAATATTATAGCTAGCTGCAAGCTGTTTTTTTTTTAAAAGCCAGCCGAAAAAATAAAAATTATTTAATGTCATAATGTAAATGTAATGTCATAAGTTTTTTTCTTACGCTACGCTAATATAAGCTACTCGAAATACTAATCCTGCGCAGACGAAGTCGCGGGTATCAGCTAGACATGATGTCCTGACGTGACAACCTATAATTTAAATAAAACCGAAGAAATTCGTAATAATTTACAGATAAATAACCTAATTACATAATTAAAATTAGAATGAAGTAGGTATCTTTTTGTATCTACGTGTAACTCCTAACCAAAAAAAAACCTGCCACTAACTAAACCTGGACGAATAACTAAAGCAATATAGCTTTAAGTACAATGGCTTTTTAACAAATTGCTAATACTTGAAAATTCGCAAAACAGACACAATTATCAATGACGTCTGCCCTCAGAAGCGATTAAAGTATCTAACTAACATATTAATTTATTGACTACAATGGTTCACTATTTTGGCTTTAATGGCTTGAACATAAGATACTTACTTGATATTTTGGTCAATTCACACAATGTCTTTATAACTTGTAGCCTATGTGTTATTCTGATGTATAAGCTATATTATTGTAAAGTTTCATTAAAATCCATTCAGTAGTTTTTACGTGAAAGAGTAACAAACATCCTTACAAACTTTCACGTTTATAATATTAGTAGGATTCTTTACCATTTTCAAATTTTGTCTTCATTAAACTTTTTTTAACATTGTCTTTTCTAACATTACGCTTCGCCTATGGAAAATTTTATACCTATACGCTCCGTTCTCCATTTTCCACCTATTTTTTACAGACACATACATTTTTGAGTTATTTTTATTTTTGGTTGGATGGCAGAACCGAACGCCGTGCCGCCGCGCGCCCATAAACATATCTTTAAATATAATCATTACCCCGAATGAGCATCGAACCTTGAACTATTGTAAGTGCAAGATATTATAAATTTTTTGGTGTTTAAAAGATCAATTTGTAATTAATAGTAGTAGCTATAATTGTTAATTCCATGGCTGTCTTTACTATTTGTTCAAAGAATAATACAATATTGAGATTAATCTTTTTTCCTCGTAGTGACGCATATGGGAGATCGGACCTGTGGTTGTGAATTTATACGCCACTTCGGGGATATTTTTATTCATATAAAGGTATTTTCCTTATAACCGGTAACAATCGTTTTAGCCTGCCACTTAGTACGTACCTAGTCTCCCGTACTTAAAAATAATATGACAATAAAACATGAATAAAACAGTGACAGACATACGGTAGGGACTAAATAAAGATAAGCTTGGTGCACCAAGTTATAGCCTTCAAAGAGTAAATAAGTCTATTTATGGGTCTGAGTATACGCATATATAGTAAAATTCCACAATCTATTTTAGATTTGTAACTCCAGAAATTTTAAAGCCGATACAGGGACAATATTAGTAAGTAAATCATATTACTCTGTAGAACAATATTTAAAAGAAAAAACCACTGTATTTAATGACAAAATTGTATCTTTGTATTTGAATAACCAACTGTTAAATTTCTCGCCGGCTCGTCTCTGCAGAACTGCCTTCCGAGCCGGTGGTAGATTTATGTTCTTTTGACGATTCAAAAGTGCTTGCAAAAGTCTATTTGAATAAAGGATATTTTAAATTGGAATTTGAATTTATGAAATCGAGATCATTATGACGCACTGCGACAATTGTGGCTTCGATCCCCACTCGAGGAAATAAATATTTTTAATTTATTTCCATTTGCTTTGGTAAATTTGAGTTCCGCCGCTCAACACGCAATGTCCTAAAAGTTTAGAAAGTATTAAGTCTTCGCTTAAGAATTACTATTTAAGCATTTAAGTATAGCCTTTATTTTTTTTATATATTTATATACAACTCCAATATTCAGAGGTTGCCTGGAGAAGCTAGTGTCAAGACACACCGCTCTCCACTTTCCGCCGGAATCCGTGACATTGCGTGTTGAGTGGCAAAACCTAACACTGCCCTTTGATTTGTCACCAGAGCAGAGAAATGAAAATAATTTAAATAAAATCATTACCCCGAGTGCAAATAGAACCCACAACCATCGGGTATACAGCCAGACGCTGTCACACTGTGCCTCGATGGCCTGTAATTAAACACAGTTATTATATTTTTTCCTCGATCCTGTCTTAGTACATATACAACAATTTTCACAATTTATAGTAATAATGGCCGTAACAACCGCAAAAGTACGTAAATGCTACAAATGAATCATAATATTTTAAATTTATTTTTCAAGTTATTAAAGTTAATAATAAAAACAAAAGTGAATCAGTTGTACAGAGTTATTTATTTTTGTATTGTTTTAATTGTTTATACGTTTCTCGTATTTTTTGGGGGATAGGGAGAGACAATTTGGTGTTACCACACTTAGTTCGACACCTTCCACCGATTTAAAAGACATCGTTGAGTGACTCAGTGTGACTGCGTCTGATTGTAATCGCTATTGGTTGTGGGTACATTTCTCTTTCGGATGAATGATTATAAATTAATTATAATGAAATATAAGCTTGGTGAAGAAGACAAAGCGCGATGTTGAGTTCCGCCACCTAAAATGCAATATCTCGAATTCTAGGGGAAATTAGAGAACAGAGTCTTGACTCTGGGTTCTCTCTGACCACCCAGCTATGCGGGAAGGAGCGTAAGGGTGAAAAAAAATTCAAAAGTTATTGAGTGACTGGCTCCAACATTGCATATTGTCTTCTTTATTTGGCCCTAACCTCACTAAATATACTCTAATATTAAGTATATGTATTTTCCTAAGTGGAATTCGAGGATACAATCATCGCGTACAAAGTAAGACATTATCTAACTACAAAAAAGCGTCTAATTACATCTACTATACTAAATTAAATTAATACTTACTGAGAATAAAACACGCTGCCTTAGTACTTTTGTTGAAATACAGTAAAATTTTCATAGTGGCAAGCAAAGAATATCCGTTGAAGAGTTGTTCAGTTCCGGTAACCACAAATACACCATACCTATAACATATAAATTTTCTTATACTAAAGGAATGTAAAATTGACAGTAGTTTTACATGTCTCTTCCACATTTACCAGTAAAATAAATTTTGGACCACATTTTAAGAAAGAAACTGAGGAAGTATGAAATTTGGCATACATATAGTTTATATGGAAAAGGTGTGCAGAAAGCCCTCTTTTTTTATAGAAATTTGATTATAAAGAAATACATTAAAGTAATATTATTAATATTACGCAAAAGACCACATGTTTAACATACACTTTTAGGCAACTGGTATTTTGGTATTTGGACGGGTCTTCTAGTGTTTATAAATATGGTGTGGAATATATTTAGAACTTTCACTCACTGAGACACAGTTTTACATTTCATAACTGGGTTGGGAGGGTTGACTACGGTCCATTCACATCTTACGAAGAAATAAAAATGTAAGGAAGGAAGCTAGGTAAATAACAATAATTCGTTCAACATAGCTCATGTAAAAAAAGATAAACAATTTTCTTGAAAAGTAATCCAAAACTACAATCTTTCTGCAACTTTTTGCATAATTACAGTTATATACATATATTGTATAGATGATAATAGAAATATGTTAGAAAAATATGGACACGTTCTAAATAAATTAGATTATAATTTTTTATTAGTTATATATATTATTATTAGCAGTGCCAGCAATATAATAAAGTGGTTTGAAGAGAAAATAAAAATCCTTATTAACATAACTGTATATTTGAACACAATAGTCTATTAATAATTCATTGAACCTGTTGTTTTCATATCACATTTATTTGATGAAGTATGTTATTGCTCTTAGCAGTCACTGATTTTAATTCAAAGCAAACTTACTTATGTTTTAATTGTGAAATAAAATACGTATTGCAGTAGGTGCATACATTTATTATAACATGTATATGTTACAGTTATAATCTTAAAATTAATACTGAAGTTAAAACTTTATTGTCTGACTGTCCAAGGCGAGACCGGAACCCCGGGCATTCTCATATGGCCGACGACATTTTGCCAAGTAGTGTTTGAAATTTCATAGGGACAGTGCCCTCTTGTTTTTATAGTGAAGACTGGTGAAGAAGGTGCAAACGAGCGTATCTGACGGTAAAAGTAATACCACCATATGTAACACCGGATATGCGTTGCCGGCCTTTAAGGAGAAAATACACGCCCCTTTGGAAAGTATCTATGTTTTATCGCCCTGCCAATGGTAGGCCATTCCTCAGTAGTTGTGGCTCGTGGGAGAAAATTCCTACAAAACTGCTTAGTAGTCGAGTGCAACGTATCCAGATGGTAAGGATGATGTTTAAAACTGTTTCGTACTGTGTAGTTATAATTAAATTATTTTCTGTTCTCAGTTCTGGTGACAAGATAGAGCGCGGCGTTGAGTTCACTGAGCCACTCAACACACAATGGTCTCGGAATTAAACGGAAAGTGGAGAGCGGAGTGCCTTGTCACTAAGTTTTCTCTATCTAATAAGCGGGAAAAAGCGTGAAGCTAAAAACAATTACAGTTTCAATATTAATACAATAACGTTACAAAAAGATAACTTATCAGTATTTTTCTTTCTTAATAAAATTAATACAAGATTAGATTGCCATAAAAAGCTTATGCGTCATTTCCTTTAGAATGCATAAGTATTCGAAAATAATAAAGTCATACTAATAATGCATAAATTTTATCGATATTGCGTTTAATAATAAACAGATTTACAATTACTGTATAATAAGTCTAAGTGCATTGTCATTTGTAAGTATATTAGATAAACATTTCCTGTTAGTCATATAGAAATGTAAATAGTATTTTTTAACAAAAACATTTTTTTTTGTTAAAAAATCGACAAGTAAGTGAATACAAACCCCTATTTTTCTACCCTTAGGGTTAGAACTTTCGTACAAAACTGTAACAGGAACCACTATGGAGGATATCTGTAAAAACATTATGAAATTAGTCAGATTGGTGAAAAATTAAGCGTGGTCTAACATAAAAAAAATATACGAGTCGAATTGAGAACCTCCGTTTTTGTAGTCGGTAATAAGAATATTTGTAAGCAATTTTTTTTTTTAGTTGCACTCTCAACCACGCTTTACTCTCATTTTAGAGATCCTGCGTATTAAGGGGCGGAACTCCAACGCTTACTTTCATCAGACGGAAAATAATTTAAATTCTCGGTCTGAGAACAGTGATGTGCTATAGGAGACGCCTATTTCCAGCGATGCTGAAAAATCATTCTTTTGAGTGGGAATTGAACCTACTACAAAGCTTGGACAGACATCCTTATACCATCTGCAGCTGCTTATGGTCAACATTTGAAAAACTTTACTTTACTTTCGAAAGTACAACTAAAATTGTGGCACGATTTTAGTTAATAATTACTTATAAATAAGGTGAATAAATCTGAATTATTTTTTATGAAATATATGAATAATCAAATACAAATAAACAGTAGGTATCATTTTATATTATAAACTATATGTATACGTAGATAATAAAAATGACAGACAGGTCCATTTGAATAAAATTTATTTCGAAAATAATGCGATATAACTTTTTTGTGTTCAGATTATAATTTGTCAAGCCAATTTTCAAAAATTTAAATTTATTAAATTTATAGGTTAAACACTAAAACACAATAATATCTTACGAAGTACGAATATATGAATAATTACACAATAATTCATAAGCTTCTACTAAAAAATGCCTAAAAATATAGAAATGTAACGAAAAAATGCCTAAAAACATATGAAAATATTCACATGTATTTCAAAATGTATAGAAAATACAACACTTATTAGAATTCTAAGACGTACACAACTATAATTATTATAAACACAATATTCACATTGATATATACGGAACTTCTTGTCATTTAAAAAAAACACCAATTACATTGACGTGCAAAATACTTGTTGCCATAGCAACGTGCATGTGACTTATACAAAAGTTTATGTCAAACACATGGTACCGTGAACAGTATTTATTTTATTAATTTGATATATTTCTCAAATACTACAATAAAAATATTGGCTATTTTGCACTTTACTATGTAAATTGTAACTATGCCAAATCTCAAATACCTGTCTGACTGACGTTACTGACTAACTGACGTTGAAATTATTCCAGAGGTTTTCTTCATATATTAATATTATAATGGTAAAAAGTTTGATGATAATTATAAAATATATTGATAAAAGTTCCGTTTACATAAACGCGTAGTGAAATACATATTAAGAAGTTTTTATATAAAATAGAAAATGCTGAAGTGAGATCAAAGAATAAAAGTATTCGTGCTTTTGTCTTATAACTAAATAGCTAATAACATATTAATAGTAGCTTTTGTCATTTTAAACTCGCGTTGGTCCTTAAAAACGAAGGTCTCGTGGGATTACATACACAAAAATGTTCTTTTTCATTTGATTAATAAAGAAAAAAAACAATTCTTATAACTTTTTGAAGACATCAATAATATCTATCACATTAGTATTAGAGTAAACGAGCGTTATACAGTGGCGCACTTTATATATAGTTTAGCTGCACTTTATAACACGTTTAACGTCAACAAAAAAAATTGACAGTTGTAACATTTGGTCTAAATTAATAAGAGTTCACACAATGAAACTGGCAGGTTAAATATCGTTTTTACTTTTATTAAACAATAGAAAAATTATAGCCAAATACTAATTCATAGTTACATAAAATTCATGTGCTTTGATAGCCATTTATTTATGAAACTATTGATACCAGTTTAAAATTTACAAATATGCAAAATCTAATTAAAATAGGTACATACATTTCGTTGAGGTAAACATTTAACAAGTAATAAGTAAAAAAAATACTTTAAGAAAACGGACAAAAATTTGAACTCAGCGGGATTCAAACCCGCGCCTCTTGGAAACGGCCCAAGTGCTCTGACCGCTAAGCCATACGTTCGACACGTTCCGGCTATGTCGAAATTCTCTGAAGTGCGTGAATAACACTTAAAAAAATGTTAAAAATAAGTAGCAAGTTAATATGCAAAAATTAAAGTTAAATATTCAGTACAACATTATTTAATATTGCCAATAATTTGTCTTTTTAGAATAAGACTAGTTGGTACACATGTAAATTAAAAAAAACTTATAATTAAAGGCTTAGTAGTTAGTCTAATTAATTACAGCTGTCTTACAAGTTTTAGTTAATTTAATCCGAAAATGGCATACGTTTCGTTTATTTTATTTAAATACGGTATGTGTCAAATAATTATAGAAGAATTATCGTTGGGCAGTTACCAAAGAAGGAAGTTTCTTTTATTTCTTTTGGCTTTACTCCTTTTTCCTGCATAGCAAGATAGTAAGAGAGAGCGTAGTGTCAAAACACTATTGTTCACTTTCAAAATAATTAATATATAATCATTCCACCGTGGGTATCGAATCCACAACTATTAGAATATACAATGAGATGCCCCACCGCGCCACTGCGGCCTACTATTACAATACTAATATTACAAATGCGAAAGTAACTACGTCTATCTGTTTGTGATGTCAACACGTCCAAGTCGCTGAACCGATTGTGATGAAGTTTTATATAGAGATAGTCGAGTCTTGGGATGAATATAAGGTACTTTTTTCTCCCATTTTTGTTTTGTTTTGCTTTTCCAGGAATTTAATTGTTTTAAGAAAAGACCGACGAAGCGGGCGGAGGTGCAAGCTGATCGCTAGTAACTTTTATAGGTGTGTATCAAGTAGGTTAATAATAAGGCCTTATTAACCTACTTGGTTTAACATATTTCATAATTAATTATTATTAATTTTGAAATATTTTAATATAACATGGTTCTTATATATTTAATTATTGAATATTGACATATATTATTTCATTAGACTATGACTATAGACTATGTGTACTATACCCAAATCATTTTATCGTAATATAATCACATATATCAGTGAGTTCAAAGAAACGGCCCCTCTGGTCATTTAATAATAATCATAAACTAAGTTACTAAAAAAATATCTCATTAATAAAATAAAATTGTTAATAAAATGTTTGTAACAATATTTAAAATGTTAACTTCAGATACTTCAGATATTCTTTGGTAACATTTGTATTTGTTAAAAATGACTCTTTTGTGGTAAAATTTGACTTTTGCCATTATTGTCTCACGCTAAGGGCTAAATCGCCCCGAGTTGAGTAGGATCGTGAAGAATACTGGCTTTTATTTATCGAATCGCCTCGGACTTGCCTGTATCTGAAAAAAAAACAGAATTAGTCAAAAAAATATTAAATTTAATTTGTTATTGTCACACAAATGGTTAGAAAATTGGACAAAACTGGTAATAAAAGTGATACCGAAATAATTTAAGATAAATATTGGCCATATTTCGTATACAGATATAGTAAGTGATGTTAATATTTATATATCTATCGAAATCGAGAAGAAACATATATTTTCCGAAGGGAATTTTAGAAGATAGGCCAAAGTTAAAAAAGAAACACAAAACCAAAACCTAAAAAAGCAGTAGACAAAAAACCAAATGAAACTAAAAAGAAAAGTGTCAAATTAAGAGAAAAGTGCTCAAATCCACTAAAATTTAACAGATTTTCCTACTTAATATTACGTATTAGAACCATAAAAGCTGTTTCGAAGAAAACTTCGTTGCAGTTATTTCGCATACACCTAATTAATGTTAGTTCAAAACCTTCTAGAAGCAAAGCTTGTATGAATATCCTTTGCGTAGGATATTTTAAACTACCTTGTGAGGTTGCATTCTTCTTATCAGTCTTTTTATATGTCAGTGGAACATTAATTTTCTTGAATTTTCATGAATTTATAGACAAATTTTCATGAAGTCTATTTTTATAACTGTTATCATAAATAACTACAGCTTTATTTAAAAAATAAAATAAACAAATTTTATAAATGAAAACCGGATGTTTGTCGTTTATTGTTATAAGCCTGTAGTATTAATTTCTTTATTGCTATCTGAATCTTGGCAATCGGTTCTTATAGTGTCAAGACTGTCCCTTTTGTTGTAGTCACTTAGATTTTTTCCAATTTGCCTTTGTACTATAGTGATGTTTCCCATCCCCTCCTTCTGCTGAACGATCTTCTGAACGTCTTTGATCCTAATTAAAATTAAAATACCTCACCCTTAATCACTATGTATATCAAAATATGAGTTACTAAGTGACTGAAATGTAAGGTCTTGAAGAAAGGATTCTGCGGGATTGTAACAAAAACAATAAACAACCCTTTTTATTTTAAATCCTACTACTGATGGCAAGATTCGTAAAATCCACGCAAGCGAATTTGCGAGAACTATTTATTATTCAAATTTCTAAGTTTTCATTCTTTAAGTTACAAAATGAGATAAATTACCTTCCTTGTTTCATGGTTCACTCACTCGAATCTATTTAAAGAAATAATAAAAGGAACCATGTGAAATAAATATGTATGGATGTAATTCGTACTGTAGCTAAAATGTTTTGACACTTCTTACAATAACAACTTGATAGCTTTGTTTAACATAACATATTTATGAATGAAGTATAATAAAAAAGAAAATATGTAATATATGAAAGACAAGCTTATTATTACATAATCTTCTTTTTTAACTTACTTATTAAAACTTGGATAATTTATATTAGAGAATATTCTAGAATATCAGAATATTCTAACCTAGAACTTCCCCATCTTACCGCAAAATATATATTATGAAGACAAATAAAATCTTGAAGTTTAGGGCTAATATATTTTCTAGTAACCAACCTTTTCTTCATGTGCCTGTAAATCTTGCGCTTGCAGACAAAAATCATGAAAATAAACAATCCGGTAAGAACATTGTACGTGTCAGTAAAATACCAGATTTTGTTAAGGTTTGGGAAGAAATGACTAATAACCTCCAAAATCCAATTCACGCCCATCACAGCGTAGAGTTTTACGTACAGCAGAAACCTGTAACATACCGGGAAATTTATGTTAATATTAAAAACACAAATAAAAGTTTTTTATTTTATCATTCTTCACACAGTCATACATTATGACGGATAGATGGAGAATTTTTTTTCATACAGTATCATTATATTATATACCCAAAAAATATCTTACATTAGGTGACTGAACTGAACACCGAATGTAGTTTAAGCACAACGGGGAAATGATGGATACACGTAAAATATACAATGTATAAGAAATATATGTAAAACAAAAGTTTTATCTTAATTAAATATACACCATTAAGACCACGCTTTGGCTTTACGATTTTTCCTCATAGCTTGGCAGTCAGAGAGAACCTAGTCCCATGATACTCCGTTGTCTACTTTGAGGCTTGATTTTATGACTTTAAACAGGAATATTTGAGGGTGTATCTCAATCTCACAAAGAAATGATTATATTTAAAATACTAACGAGCTACTCTCGGCTTCGCCTGCGTAAACTACATGACTAAACTACTGGGTGTTTTCGCCCGCGTTCTCATTTAAATAAAAAACTTTGCTTTAATTTATAATTTAAATGCAATAGACTAAATATTAAGGAAAGTTTACCACAGTACAATAGTCAAAAATCGGTTAAGCCATTTCTGAGATAAGCGTGCACAAACAAACAGACAAACAGAAAAGAATATTAAAAAACATTCTCTTAAAGTTCTATTATATTGATAAAAAATGCCCCGAATTATATTATTTTTCATATATCTTCTATGTACAGACAGCGATCAGTTACAGTTTTATTATTTGTATACATTTTCATTTTTCTGCACTGGTATGACAAAGCGCGGCGTTTTTATTATTATTTGTTTCCGTTCTCTGTCAATTGTTATTTTTTTGGTATTAAACTCCTTAGCATTCTATGGACTCAGGACCATCGTGTTGCAGAGTTCGGAGCTGTGCCTGCAACTTGCGACCTAAGTTTAAAGGTTTCAGGTAAAAATGCGCCTTAGCGCTCGCCCGCTTATTAAAAATATTCGTATTTTTTAACAATTGCCCTTTAAAAGAGATCATGTAAACAAGTATACCTTTGCTTCTCTTTATTCTGCCTGTCGTGAGTAGCGCTCTCGCCGGACTTCAACACTATAGTCTGCCTCTTAGTCTCAGCAATTTTCAAAGCAGTCAGTGTGAAAAATAATAAATTAGCCAAACATAGTATCACCATCGGTACGTACAAATATAGAACCTTGGTGTTACCTGAAATTTTGATTTATCTATATGTTATCTTTTGAAGTAATCTCTTCTTACGATAATTTTAAGAAATGGTAAAGGTAAAGTTTGTATTAGACAAGAAGTGTAGAAAGACAATAATTTTCATAATTATGCGTTAAAAATACATTAAATTAATAAATCTAAATACTACACACATTGCTCGACATACAATTTTCTATATGTCACACATGCCAAACGGGCTAGTATTCTTTTAAATCATTATAGTAGTCTTGTTAATAAGTGGTTATAATATTATATTATGTAGTCATAAAGAAATATTAATGAATTCTTAAGATTATAACATAATGTTGCGATATCTTTTGTATTCTCAGAGCAGAAATCGTGGACCTTATAGATTTTTTTATATTTTGTGGTTTGATTAGCTGTTTCTTTGCTTGAAATAAAGAATAAAAAAAATGAGAATAAAGTATCTCTCAAAATCTCTCAAATAACTGGCTGAAGAAAGCTGAAATTTGGCATATAGTTTTCTTAAGGAGATTAGGGAAGCACTAAGAGAGAATCTGTCAAACTAGTACACATATATAATAATAACTTTATAACCAAAAAAAATTACTGATCCTATTTTTCTACCTTTATGTTTGGAATTTATGTTCAAAATTTAAAAGGAGGAACATTCGAATATATTTTATCTGATAAAAAAAGAATTATCAATTTTAGTCAACTCTGTAAAAGAGGTATACGTGGTCCAACATCAAATAAAATATACGTGTCGAATTGAAAATTTCGTCTTAAAAATGAATCCTTGTTTTCCTCTTGGAACTTGGAACCATTTTATTAATTTCATTTAAGAAAATAATATTTTGGGGATAAAAAGGACAGCTTATATCATGTTAGCTGGTAAGTTATAATTGTTTTTAATATCTTTTTTGTTTCATGCAGTTTCCCGCATAGCATGACGGTCAGAGAGAACAGACTGTCAAGACACTCCGTTCTCCAATTTCCGCCCAAAGTTACGTGATATTGCGTGTTAAGTGGCAGCGCAATACCGCCGCGCTTTGTCTTGTTCTATCCACAACCAATAACAGTCAAACTCTATCCTACTGCACCGTCATGGTCTGAACTATAAATTTATATAATCTATTTTACAATACTAAAAAAGAAAGCTAATAATTATTTCGCTTTAAAGTAGAGGTTAGAAGCTTTTTTAAAGATCTTAGCAAATTCCGATTATATATAGTGCTGTGTTGATTTCCGCAATATCATTTAAAAGAACGGAAAGTTTTTCTAGCAAGGTTTTCACAGTTAAATAATAATACCTGTTAAGAAACAGCCATCTTGTCTTATCGAAGGCAGGAAAGGGTGGGGTGCCATCCCAGAGAATTCGAGGCCGATTAACATTGCTGTCAAAATCGTCGGTACTCCAAAAGCATATTTGCAGTATGCGTAAAACTTTGTTTGTTCCGAAAACCTTATCAAAGATCTCCCACGATTGCCGCTGAAAATTTATTAATAGTATTTTATTATCAATTACATTTGTGGTAAACAGTTATCTTTTAATGGTAAGTTAAATTGTGATAAAACAATACCGACGAACCTGTTGTCGTTGAAACTATTTTTTATAATTTAAGACTATTGAAATATTTCTTTGGAATAAATTGAAATCCTATGTACGTAAATGTACAGATATAATATATACATATTTTGAAATGAAACTATTTTAAACGGATTAATCGCGTATAATTTCGGTATTCGAAAATACATTTTTAGAAACCGACGTTTCGAACACTTTACAGTAGTCCGTGGTCACAGGTAGACTGAGGTGGCACTTGTCTGTCATTTGATACAATTATTATCTCAAACTACCGCCAACGATTTCTTAGTTGCCTCTGGTTGCCTCTCGATTAATCCGTTTAAAATAGTTTCATTTCAAAATTTGTTATAATCGCGAAAATCAAAGAACTTATTATAATATATACATGTAGTAATTTTTTTATTTGTAAAATAAAAACAAAATGTATATTAAGATGATATTTATTGTGGCTCAGATTTTGTATTTCATACGCACATGGGGAAATATTTAAAATAATTTCGTCCGTCTAAGCTTTTTAGACAAGATCACATAGATTTTCGCCACGTTACACGAAATATAACTAAAATAAGTGAAAAGTGGAGCTGGAGATCCACTCCACTTTCTCTACTTAGCTGTGGTCAGATAAAAAACACTATACGAACCTGAATGTCCACCAAATATCGAAACACATGACGTTCAGCCAGAAGAAAGCGGCCAGCAACGCAAAGTAAATAACAAATGCTGAAACAAATGAAAAATATACTTTAGCTGAAAACGAAAAAATATAATAAAGTTATAAAAAGCGTGTTCGGTTATCATTACTCTCTTATACCACGGTAGACGTTAGACATAAAACCTAGTGCCAAGAAAGTCGATTCTCCGCCTCAATTCGTGAATCGAGCTACGTTTTGCCTTTTCAAAGCGGTAAAATGCGAAATGAAAATAATTTAAGTTCTAAGATTGAAACTCTAAACCTACAAACTCTTCTTTTACATTCAAATTTCTCAAACGTACACGATTTTACTTATTTTATCACCGCTTTATAAACACTTCATAAAATCCCATATGAGTGTTTAAATATATAAGGATATTCTATAGATTTCGAAGTGCAAGGCAAAGGCAAAGTGAAAATTGTGATTCTGAAAAATTTGCCAATTCGTTTACACATTTCCGCGTATTTATAAAATGATCGAAACTTATATACTGGAATCTACTTTCAAACCAAGACAGGGTAGCCGCTGATATTGTACATCTACGAGTATGTATAATATTATTTTATAATTAATTTTCATCTTTATTCGTTCTTTGCATTTTACAAGACCTAGCCTGGTGAAAAGTCACTACATTATACACAAAATGAATTCAAAATAATGATACCACAAATGTAGCATATTACATGATTCTTTTTTAGATTTCTAATTCATTCAATGCCTTTCATCCGTACTTGTCGTTAACAATTTTTTTTAAATAATACACTTGACTTAAATATCTTATAAACATAACACGCCTTGGTAATAAAATGCTTGCTCCAGACTATTTTAAAGGTATCATTGTCACTAATAGATCTGTAGATAATTGATTTGAAAAAGAAAGAAGTCTCGCTGAGTCTCTTGCGCCGGTTCTTTTCAGGTCTGAGGCGATAACTTCAGGGAGCCGGTGGTATAATTTTTTACCTTTATAGATATAGTGTATATATCCTATGCGTCAAGGCTCAAGCTAGCCAAATTATTGTACATAATACAATCAAAGTATATAATTTAGATTCATTAGTAGCAAAAAAAACAACTATTCATTGAGTTTTCACATGCCCATTGTCACGTGTAATCATCACGATTTTATCGTTACACGAACAATTGCTTTCAAGGACAGAAACAATTTATGAATATCACATATATATATATATATAGTAGTGATGCGTTTCTCCGCACGCCATTGCTTGCTTTGTTAAAGATATCTTTTATTAAGTGATAAAACGTTACGCAGCACGGGTAGTGAATTTTGAATGCAGTCAAGTTTGTTGCAACTATGCCAAGATGCCGTCACCTGTAATAAACCGTGTGTAATAATACATTTCGATACAATTCAGGGATCGTGACGCCATTTTTAAGCGCCTTAGCCAATCGAGCAGTCATCAACTGTGACATTTCTATTAAAAAACTCTATGGATATTATTTGATGTTCAAATTTTCATAAAGAATTTCAACTTTAAGTTGTCAAAAATATTTTGACAGATTGGGTTTAGACAAATTGAGACATTGGATTCCATTACGAAATTCTATATTTGTAATTTGAAAGCAGAGAATAAAAGATCCTCTTAACAAAATACAGGATAAACGTGACTCCGTCAGGTGATTATAGAAATTCGTTTAATTTCGTAAACGTATGGTATCTGTTACTCATTTTTCATGGATTTTCTTTATATATATCATGGAGTGTTGCATCATATGTATTAAGTAAAAATAACCTATTGACATTGACGGTGTCTGGCTGTAAAAGTGGTGTTTGTGATACGGTTAAATTGTTTGTTCAAGTGAGTTCCGATACATGCAAATTCGGACATAAAGTGAAGCATAGAGTGCATTGTAATAAGATTTTTTTTGAAGCTGAGAATAATATAAAAATCCTTTCAAGTGGCAACTGACCCAAAACTCAATTACGACGATGAATTTATTTCTTCTTAAGATTTTATAGATTTTATAGTAACCAATTTATAAGAGTAACTATAAACACGTATATTGTACCTATAAAAATGTTTTAATATCGACATATCACTTTTATAGACAATTGATCATCACAAATTGAAGTCAAGGTTAAACATATCAAAGACATAGTTACACAATTAAATTAATTGGTAATTAATAAAAAACACTAGCTGCGATGGTTACAACATCAAATAGAGATTTTTTTTTCAATCTCGTAAGACAAAACACGGCGTTAACTTACGTTATTCTTAAATTTATTGTTTTTATAGTAAAGTGGGAAGTGGTAAGCAGAGAGTCTTGTCACTAGGGTTTGGTAAAAACAATCCCGCAAAATACAAGTCACGTTATATACATATAAACAAACTTCATAATTCTCCTCATTGTTTAAGTAACGCTAGTCGCCCCGTTGCGACGTGTGTGAAATGTGTTTGACATACACGTCGCAAATGTGTAAAATTTATTTACACACACTAATATGTAATATTTATTTACACACACTAATGTGTAATATTTATTTTATTATTTGAATGTATTTAAAAAAATCATTCATAGCGACCGTTGATGTGAGTTGAAAATTTGTAACTTAAAATTTTTATATTGTAATTTAAACTGTCAGCATCAATCTAGTTTTTACATCATACGACATACGACTATTGGCGTAGAATTATGTTCAACATTAGGCGCTTGGTGACGATGACACGAGTCCCAAGATTACCCCGCCCGAAAACAAGCTTTTTTTTCGCATCGTATATGTCACTTTACACAAAAGTGTATGTCACCATGGTAGCTTGAAACATTTTTTTTTATTGTTTAACATATTTCTAATGCCTTATATTATTAAGAAAAATAAGCTATCTGCACTTCTTAACTAATATAAAGTATAACTATACTACCTTTTCGTACGTATAATTTTTGTAAAAAAACATTTGCAATATTTTTTTCCTTTACGTATTAATATATAGAGATCAGGCCACGTCGTAATGTTTAAGAAACAACAATGTTTAATCGCCTACTTTAAAAAAAAAATTAAAACACCTCGAGGCAGCTAAAGGGATCAAAGCTCGCCCATTAACTAGAATCTTTTTAGAGAACTCATTTTAGATAAAATTTATTATCATCGTAATTTTCAAGGCGACTATAAAAATACCAACCGATGTATTTTAAAAAATCTCATCCAGAGTATAAAATCATATGACGACAGTCCATCTTGTGTTTAACAAAACAAAATAAACGAATGATATAGGGGATCTAGATTAAAAGACATATTTTTTTATAGGTTTTGACATTATTTTTAGAAAATGAGTTAAAATTAGAACGCAGCGCGAATCGAACCCTCTCCCCTCGGAAACCGCTAAGCAAAAAAAAAAACAAGCCATGCGAGAACATGTCAACTTAAATATGATTAATAGTTCAATTATAATTAAAGTGTAAAATTTTAAAATAATTGAGTGTGTATCCCAATGGGTATCCTTACATATAATAAAAATGTAACTGGTTGCTGTGTGTACATGAAATATATATGCAAAAAATATATTATAGGGGAATTTATTAATGTTATAGAAACCAAAACAATGACATTTAATTTTCTTTTCTATTTGTCTGTTTATTCGTGCGTTTGTGAAAGCTGATTTAATAAACAGCTTAACCGATTTCAAAGCAGACTATTGTATTTTAATTAACTTCCCTTAATAATTAGTGTTTATACAATTTCAATCGGTTCATCATTAAAAAAGTGTCCAAGTATCTAAATTACAAATTTAAGCAAAGTTTGTGATTTAAGTGTGAACGCGGGCGTGCGATTTAACGAATTACTATAACCAGGTGAAGCCGCGGGAGGGTCGTTAGTTTTATAATATTTCCCCAACGAGAAAAAAACAAGTGCGGATGTAGCGCTACGTTGCGGTCTTTAAGTTATTTTATTTTACACCAAAACTGCACCAAAAAGTACGAAAAATGCGTAAAAATAATAACATTAGGCCATCATCAGTAACTAATGGACAAATAGTAATAAAAATCTAATAAAAATATAAAAATTCGCACCATTCGATCATTTTATGTTCATTTCACTAAACGAATTGAGTTATTAAGCTGCGGTCATTTATATTTCATATGTATGTTATAGAAGTATGTTTTTTACTGTAAGGTGTGGCTAATAATTACTGGAAAAAATAATATACTGCCAAATTCTTTTTAAGTAATGAAATGACGAGGTAGACCAATTTATTTATGAATTAGGCGCGTAAAAATATAATATAGCGTGACTGTTAGTTCTTAAATATAATTTGATTCGACGGTGAAGGATTATTTATGAAATTCTACATTACAAAATTAAACTTGGCACTATTAAATTTAAATGGTTTAATATAAACATGTCACTTTAATCATAAAAAATATTAATCGTGATAGCGTAGTTTGGACATAAACACGATACTTGTGAATTTAAACCTTTCAGGATAACAATCATACTCTGGCTGGTCTGGCCATAAATACTGTTATAATTAAAAATAGACAAAATATTACTTTTGAATTTAGAATCTGTAATTTTTTTTATATGATTGTTCATTGTATTTATTTAAAATATTCTTGTCTTCCCAAGTCTGGTAACAGAACAGATGTAGATTTGGTCAAATGATTTATGGTATATAAAGAAAGAAAAGTGGAAAACTAATTTATTAACACATTTTTCCTACTCATTCCGCAAAAATACAGGAGTTGCAGGGCTGTCTTTATCGTAAGTACGCTCGGGGACCTGTACGTAATCTGTATGACTTTCAAATTAGGCTCCAAGCAAAAGACATGCCCAAGGACATGTTGAAGCTCGTGTGCCTTGGGGGTATGCATAGATTAAGATGGCACTGAGGAGTGTGTGGGGAATTCGTACATAAACAAACAAACAAATTCACAGCCACGACGCTGTATTCTTCATAATTGAGTAAAATAAGAAGCCTTTCTCATAAGACCATGACATTTTGACTTAAGTTTTATTTTGTTTGTCTTTAATGATTTCGCATCGTCGAATAGCGTACTCTTTTTGAGCTTCGCTATTTTAACCTCATATCATGGATATGCAGAAAGTACCTAGTGTCAAACTCCGTTCGCCAATTTCAGCCCAAATTGGAATAACGGCGCGATGAGTGGCGGAACTTCACTGCGCCGTTCTCATTCTACCGAGTAGAGATCGACGCACATTAGCTTAAATATACGTAGATGTAAAACGAGAAAATATATCTTGATTCTTTTATGGGTCTGAGTATACGCACATATAATAAGATTGCACTACCTATGTTAGATTTGCTACTCCAGAAATTTAAAGCCGCTATAAAGACAATATTAATAAGTAAAACTTATTACTCTGTAGAAGAATATTTAAAAGATTAAAATGTGTGGCAGTAATATGATTTAAATTTGGTACATGTTAGCTACTACTGTATTAAACGATAAAATTGTAACTTTTGTATTTGAAAAGAGCAACTGTTGAGTTTCTTGCCGGCTCTTCTCAGAAGAGCTGCCTTCCGAGCCGGTGTTAGCTTTATGTTCCTTCGACGATACAAAAGTGCTTGCAAAAGCCTATTTGAATAAAGGATATTTTGAATTTGAATTTCAGCTTTGAAATTTATAGGAAAATTATAATTTATACCATTTCGATTTATGTTTTACTTTGTAGGGTGAAAAAAAAATTGTTTTTTTAATACAAAGATAGTTTAGAATAAAGCTTACTTTAGATTGGTTTTTATTTCAACATATTAGGTCGCAGTGCCAAGTTTTTCTTACTGAAGAGAATGACATATTTCTTTTCAATCTGTGATATTTATGAAAGTGGATATCCTTAACAACAACAGGTAGGAAATTAACAATCTGCGTCATTTGACTGTAGAATTTTTAACATTGTGCAAACAGTTACTTTAATAACACAAGACGTGTATAGCTATAGTTATACTTTATTATATGAAAATTCATAATTAATTATTTATTATGTATCCATAATATGTACAGGAATTAATAGTCAGTAAAATATTTTGTTGAAACCGTTAGTTGTGAGTTCAAATGTCACTCGGGTGTATTATTTTTTTATAATAAAACAACCTGTATAAATTGTTTATGGACCGAAACGGTTACAAAAACGGCGTTATTTCCACAAATTTGCTGTGTACATATGTAGATAAGCACAAAGTGGAGAATGAAATGGGTTTGGAGGACTCATGGGCTAAAATATAGATAGATAACTAAGATATAAAATAATAAAGTAAATCGGATTACTTTGATTCACCACAAATTGTCTAATGCCATTAAAGCAACGATGTTAAATATATCAATATTGTTAAGTTTTTCCTGTTTCTTGAATACTTAAAACACGTTTTTGATCAAATAATGTCGTAAGAGCAAACACGTGTCGATTGTACATTTTATATACATTATCATGCCTTCGTGGTGAAGTGGGGGGACAGCGTCCAGATCCAGGAATTTGATTGTTGAATTTTAAGATAGGCCGCCGAAAATATGAAACAGCTAAAGCTAGAAGCAGCGAGCGGGTCGCTAGTTTGGAAGTAATCCATCTATCTCACAGATTTTCAATTTGTCTATTGATCAGCTAGTCAATCAGTACCTATATGTCGTGCATTTCACTAGGTATAAGTTATTAAAAAAAATATTATAGTGACTGTCAGTAGATGTTAAGACTTATAACTTAGAATTTTTGTATTAAAAGTTCATAAGTTTCAAGTAAAACTCAACATTAATCTGGCTCTTGCATCTTTAGACTTAAAATTTTATTACCTACGTAAGACTATTGACTTAAAATTACATTTGACTTGTGCATAGAAGAGAATACAATAACATATGTTTATGCGTGTATAAAAGAAAAAAAAACATTTTAAGCTCATTTAAACCACATTAAAGCAATAAAGATAAGATAAAATTGAAATATAAATAATATATTTCCAGTTACACATCGTCCAATTCCAAAAACCCAGATAATTGTCATATCAGAAAGCTTAATTAAAAAAATTAACTTTGATAACCCGCATATACAGGATAATTATAATATTAGTATAAATATATTATTTTTACTGTTTACTTGTCCATGTTACCTTGATTAATTGTTTTATTTGATTTTTTTTTTATTAAAGTATCAAAAGATATAGGTATATATTTTTATCATAGTGTCCTACATGAGGAGCTTGGAGCAGTCTCTCTATCTATCTAGCCAAATGTACCACCATTAAATAATATATATATATATATATAAGCAGCTTTGCACATGCTATAAGCACGGTTGCTTCCGTATAGGAAAGTAGTTAAAAAGAACCTTGTGGCAAGACACTCCGTTCTAGACTTCGATAAAAATCGAGGCATTGCGTGTCGAGTGGTGGGTCTCAACGTCCTTGTCTACCAGAGCGAGGAAATGAAAATAATTTTAATATATTTTGAAAACGTATAAAAATTTGAACGCAGCTGGATTCGAACCCGTGCTCCTAGGAAACTGTTCAAAAATATGTTTTCAAGTGTGTGATTAACACTTTAAAATGTTAAAAATATAATTTATATAATCATTTCCGCGAGCGGGGTTCGAACACACAAGCAAACCCGTTTACGCTAGTCAGACGCTATCTCACTGCACCCCTATAGTCTTGATCGATGTATGTATTAAATTAAATACTATTTCGTGGATTTTATTAGCTTCATCTCTATCTATCAGTCAATCATTCAATTCAAGATAATTATACAACGCTAATTTATGTCACATCTCGCCGTCGCATTTACTAGATACTTAATTTTACAATATTTCGCAGTTCCAGGCTTAAATTACTTTTTAAAGTGCATATATTTTACTAAACCACTTTTTATTGCTTGGTTATTAATCTTAATTTTACGCAAGAAGCATATATTATTAAGTTTATTTTTAAATATTAAAATAAAATTACATAATTATAATCAGATTCCACCCTTATTATTAACAATATTTAATAGTATAAGTCTGTTAACACTGTTACTTTTTAAGTATATGTTTTTTAAAGTGTTATTCGCACACTAAGGAAATTGAAAAAGACAAATTTAGAAAACGTATAAAAAATTTTTATACGTTTTCCAAGTATGTCTTTTTCATACTTTTTAAGATTGTCAAGAAAATAGGCTTAATTTTTTTTCGAATTATCTGATATAATATAGTAAACTACATGACTAAACAAATTGGTTTTTTCGCCCACCCGTGTTCTCGCTTAAATCACAAACTTTGCTTAAATTTATAATTTAAATGGTGGTAACTTTTTTGTTTATGAACCGATTGAATTGAAATAAACACCAAAAGGGAAGCTTACCACATTACAATAATCAAATATAGCTGAAGCTATACATATTTACATATTTTATATATGTACTTTCAGTAAGGCCAATTATAAAAAGAAATGTTTTACATAATGGGTTAGTAAATTACTAAGCACGGTATAATGTCAACTTTGCGTAATAGAAAGTATACAGGCGTTAGGTAAGCTTATGATAATAATTTTCTAGGGCTGTTATAAAATGTAGTTAATATTATTTTTTTATATTTTATCAGCTTCACCATATTTCAAGCAAAGCAGAGTGGTCAGAGAGAATAATGTCAAGACATTATACTTTTCTCTATTTTCCACCGCAAATCGAGACATGTCACGTCTTACAAGACCGGAGAAATCAAAATTATTTTAATATTCCATTTTCAAATGGGCATCGAATCTACAAGCATCGCGTATGCAATCAGATGTTGCGCCACAATGACCGGAATAGTTATAATCATTGTAATTATAGTAGCGAAATGGTTTTCATTAAGCGTTGTCTTCGCCAATATCCTTGGTATCTACTGGCCCAAGAACAATCTCAAATCAACATCTTAGAGAACTTAGCCAAGTACCCTCAATTGATGAGCAGATCAGGCACCGCAAGTGGAACTGGATTGGTAATACACTCCGTCGGGGCACTTATATATACCTAAGCAGGCGATGGATTGGAACTATCAAGGGCTGAGCTAGATTTCGCCTAACTTATCTAATACATTGCATCAGATCCAGGAATCGTAATAATAAGATATGTAAAACGTAGAATAGTTTTCACCCATTGTTCTAATTAATGTAAATTATAATTCTAAACCATTATTCACTCTTGTTTCTAACATCGAGCAAGCAGTCGCCAATCGAGTCAGATAAGTTTATAAATTTGTTTTTTTTTGGATCCTTCGCTGGTACCGTACTTCTTTATAATCGTTTAATATTGTTATCTTCTATATTATTATTTTTATTTTTATTATTTTTATTTTATTTGCGTCACACTCATATGTAACCGACTGTTTTTGGTTTTACTCACGGATTGGGTAATTATGAATTATCACTAATGGAAAGACTTATAATTTAGTTCTTAAGTTGACTACTACGTAAAATATGGTCGACGCGTACCGAAACAAATATATTTAGAACAAAAAATATAACTAACTTGAACATAGCAGGATTTCAACCTACTCCTCTTGAGTGTTAACAAAAATGGTTGCAACAAGCATATAATTATATGACATAATCTCGACAAGAATTTATAGCTTAATTGACAAGCATTTATAGCGTAATAGAGCGCTTTAACGAATACCAAGAGTCGCGGGTTCGAATCCTGCTAAGTTCAAATTTTTATACATATTCAATTTTTTTTATCACAACTTTGAATAGCACTTTGTAAAATATTACTAATTTTAATTCTTTAAAATATTCTTGGTTGCTTGCCAGAAATTACGAAATGAGTTTACCTTGAGTGGGCAATATACGTAATAGTGTTGTATCAATCGTCTGTTTTGAAAGGAAGAATGGCATTTTAAATCATCACGCAATTTTTCATTTACGTCACTAGACGTAAATATATATATACACCAATGTCATTTGATATTTAAAATATATATATATATATTTAATGATGCTACATTTGGCTAGATAGAGACGAGCTAGTGCGAAGTGGTGGAGATTAAGTAGGGAGGCAGACCTTGGTTGGGCCGTGATTAATGCCAGGTAGAAGGAGATAAAGGAGCTCCGACATTTTAAAGGGGCCACTTAAGCCTACATTTGGGTCACAAGTCCCTGCCAAGCTCCTCATGTACGTCACTATGGTAAAAACATATACTTATGTATTTACATATTTTAGTAAAAAAAATTAAATGGTGATTTTCTGGAGAAGTTGACGAACAAGTGCGAACTGTAAAATATCAAATGTCTAATAAGAACTATTTCTCACTAACTTTATAAAGTAATCTTTGCTGGAACAGTATAAAACAACAGTTTTCTTTTACGTAAAGTCTTAAAGTTTTTACGTTAGGAAATAATATATTTTGAGTCAAAAACTGTATTCAATTTTATTTAAAAGCTGAAGTAAACTATCTAATATCAACGCCATGCGTGCGATATATCAATTACATAGGCTTTACGGCCACAACACTAAATTTCGCTATCACATAATTAAGCGATAACAAATCTATTTACAAAAACCAGGTAATAGAAGCGTTGAAAGCTTTTATTTTTTACGAACACATTGTTAACATACACTTTTATATAGGTACCTGCATATTTTAGAAACGAATACGTTTTTTTTTATATTTGAGGAAGACGTGGTATAGTGGGACAGTGACTGGCAGTGGCTGTGGGTTCAATTCCCATTCCGTAGAATGATTATATTTAAATGGTTTTCGCTCTGGGAAGGCAAAGCGCGGCGTTGTGTTCTGCCACTCGACAGGTAATGTTTGTAATGTTATTACATTCCTTGTGCCATAGCATAGAAAAAGAGGTATAACATAGATGTAAAACAATAAAGTCTTTAAAAGCTTTTCACCATGCTTTCTTTTTGATTAAGAACTATTTAAATTAAACTTTCATGGTAATTAAATTGTATCGATTGGTTGGTGCTAGAACCAAAACGTATAAGGCGGTGTAAGCTATCTATACAAATAAATAAAATTGGAGTGTCTGTATGTAATATTAAAATATTCGCTGTTTACTAAATGCATATGAATGTACACATATGTGTACACGGAACATTTACCAAAGTAATATTTTATACAATTTTCTTGTATAAATGTTCTTGTTTCATGTCTGTTTGTTTGTTCCTCTTTGAAAAAGCTGGACTGATTTTGACGGAACTTTCACTGTGAGATAGCTGATGAAAAATTAAGTAACTTAGGCTACTTTGATTTAAGAATTCCACTCAAACTAAGTCACGGGCAGAGGTAGTATTGTATACTTCATTATTTAAAGAGGTATGTTTGTATGTATATTTAAAGTTTAAGTTATTTTTCCCACTACCACGGGTAAGCTTATACAGATTTCTTTTAAAGATAAGTGCACCTTTTATTATTAGATTTTTATATACATATTTTGTGTTTTTTTAAAGCACTAAGGAATATATATGATTAGTTAAGAAAATGCTAAAATTAAAAAGTATAAAGTTGTATACTTACTCATAGTCACACAGACGGTCAGCATAATGTTCTTTAGATATAGAAGTATTTGCATAGTTGCAAGATTTGCGAAAGCGACGAACATGCTTATTAGGTAAGCCATAAGGACTCGTCCGTGTAGGTTTCTAAGTTCTGGCAGCCACGCGTAAATACTCACCGTCGCTATTATGAACACACACGATATTATCATACCTAAAAAACAAATAATAATTTATAGCTTATTATATAAAAAAAAAATTGTTTGTTATAAAAAAAATATTTTCTTGCAAACAATTGATTAATCAGGTTTGAGTAGCGAGAACTTAGTGTCAAGACACTCCGTACTCCTACACAATGCGTGTTTAACGGTGCTTCCAATTTTTCTTTAAGTTTCAAATTGTAAATATACTTTGATGGACGGCCAGATCTTCTGTCACAAGCAGAGGGTTTAATCGTTTCTATCAACAGCCCACACACACTATTTGACTAATACTAAGCTTATGGAGGATTTAAAAAAATCACATATACATCAACAGCAATTTTTTGGTTCTCTTTATCACTCCACTCCATTTTAAAATCACAAAATATTTTACAATTTATTAGCGCGAAAATAAGAAAACAATGAATAATCATACAAAAATAACAGATTTCGAATTCAAAAAGTACTATTTTGTTTATTTCTAATTTTAACAATATTTATGGCCAGACTAAACTAGTGGGTGGTTACAAATAACTGAATATTAGAGTTATGAAAAAAATATCCCATTACAGTAGACTCAGAGGTATAGAAAAGTTTGTAACAACGTACTTCGAAGCGAAACGAGAATGTACAGTTTATTCCATAGAAGTCTTAAATATGGTATTGCGAGCGAAAGACGCAAGTTCAAATTCAGCTTCCAGCCAGTTCCATTTCCATTTTTGCAGCTTCACGCTTTTTCCCGGATAGCATGTATGTCCGATTTTCGCGTTTTTTTTTCTGTTATGTTGGTCACGCATGTCTTTTATATATGTTGACAATATTAGCCATTTTGGATTGTCTGTTTGTTTTTGACAGATAAAGTTAGTCGTGTTTTGGTGTACTCTTCGTTTCTTTACTATTCGAAAAAAATGGATCAAAGAAACTGTATTAAGTTTTGTGTAAAAAATGAAATTAAATGTACAAGGACATTTGAAATGTGGACTGTGGCGTTTGGCGAATCTACTATGAGCAGAACACAAGTTCAATTGTGGTATAACCGTTTTAAGGAAGGCCGAGAAGATATCAATGACGACGTAGTACGTCATCGCCGCGCTTTGCTTTTCTACCAGAGCGAAGAAATAAAAATAATGAAATTATGGATCATTTCCCAATGAGAATTGAACTCACAACCATTTGTGATTACAGTCAAGCGCTGGCTCACTGTGCCAAGTTTCAATATATAAAATAATAAAAAATATACTTACAAGTGGAACTTAATATATAATTGGCGTTGTCTTCATCTTCCTCGAAGCACACCAAGGCATCGAAATTTGATGTCGTGGTGCCATTTTCATATTCAAAAATAAACGTATCCACACAATATTTGTTTGTTTCTCGTACTATCCATGATGGTATTCTATTTGGCACCTCTATGTATAAACTTCCATCCTAAAAATAATTTTGAAATACATAATTCATCATTTAGATATATAATAAGCTAGCTGTGCCCGCGACTTCGTCCACGTGTAATTCTAAAATAAAAGAAGCCTTAGTTAGTTCGTCTTCTTCCTCCACCTCACCCGCCGTGCGTCGGCCACGCCGTAGTATAGCGCACTCGGTTAAAATAATATTTGTCTGAATGAAACCCGTGAAAGACATTATATCTACTTTAAATACCAGAAGCGATTAAAGTATCTAACTACCATATTAATTTATTGACTACAATGGTTCACTATTTTGGCTTTAGTGGCTTGAGCATATGATACTTACTTGATATTTTGGTCCATTCACACAATGTCTTTATAACTTGTAGCCTATGTGTTATTCTAATGTATAAGCTATATTATTGTAAAGTTTCATTAAAATCCATTTAGTAGTTTTTACGTGAAAGAGTAACAAACATCCTCACAAACTTTCGCGTTTATAATATTAGTAGGATAGAAATTAAAACTAAGTTTCTTTCTAATTCACACACAGATGAGGCATTAGGCATTTTTATTACACGTTCAGGATTTTTCCCGCATAGGAACCAGCATCCAGTCTAAGAGTGAACTTAGTGTCAAAATACTCCGTTGTCTACTTTCCGGACATTGCGTGTTGAATGGCGGAAATCAAAGCTGAGCTTTATATTACCAGAACGGAGAATTGAAAATATTTGATTATAATTCCTCCAATTGAGGATCACATATGCAATCATGCGCTATCCCACTGCGCCACCATGGCCTCTAACTGTGAAGTTACGTGTTAAAAGACACTCACGCTTAGTCCTAGTCCTAGTCAAAAAGGGACCCAAAAATATGAATAATAATAGTATTTTTTTTTAAATTAATGTAATTGCTAGTGGTAACACACTGGTCTTCCTGACGATGACATTAGATTCGTACTGTTAATGTTTATGTAAATCGAAAATTCCTAATTGCCAAATTGCCAAAACATTTCTCTCGAGTAGTATTTGAACCAACAATGACCATGCATTCAAGCACGTTGCCATTGTGCCATGATGACGTTATGTTTAATTAAATTAAGGTTAAAGCACTATGGTCGACATGTAAGTAAAGGATTACACTTACATATATTTTCAAATATGGAAAATAATCGGTGAAATACCATAATTACTCATGATAAAAACACTTAGTGCCATATATGTAGACGTGTTTTAAAACTTAGCTACACTTTTATAAGTAAATTATCATTTAACAGGTCGACTCTTGCGTGGTAATTCTTAACGCTTTTCTTAAGGCGACAGATTTTTAACAGGTAACATTTTGTTCTAGATATTTATGCTTTTGCTATAGTTAATTTCGATATTATAAACGTATGAAAGGTTTTATCTTTTAATGATACTAACCTTGATATTTTGGCCTGTTTTTATATCAATTTTAAGTGGTGGTATAATATTAGTATTACAAATTAATCAAAACCTACAAGATGACACGTGTGTCTTCTATTATAGATACATAAAATTTAATTATTTTGTTGTAGAAAATGTAGTTTCACTGATATAAAAAAGAGTTTATATTTTAGTTTTGTTTGTTTTACATTAGCCTAACTAAAAGAAGACAGTGGGTATACACGGTGTCAACTATTAGCGCCTATTAATTTCGGGGTTTCGGGATTACGAGCAGAATGTCGCCAGTAAATTAGATATTAGATGTTCCCAAGCTGATATGGAAGCAGCATTTTGGCAGCAAAAAAAGGCATTTTGATTGCTACTAAAATAAATTTAGAGTTCCACGAGAAAAGCAAGAAAAGTTAGGGTTGATCAGAAAAGCTAACAGCCTGCGGAAAATACAAATAATAAGAGGAATGGATAGAGTGGAAATAGTTATAATGATGTAACTGACCGGTTTGAAATTGATAATAAAGAAAGAAGTATATTATAAAGATGAAAATGGAATCAAGCATGGTGACTCCGTAATTATCGACTTTCCTGGAAAAAAGTAATTATATATTGAGTATTTTTTTTGTTTTGTTTTTAATCTTACCAGAGCGAAAAAATGAAACAAATTTGAATATTATCATTCCCCGAGTGGGACCCGAACTCACAACTAACAAAATAAGCGCTATTGTTTAGACAAACGCGGAAAGGGTTACGATGGCCTTTTTACATTTTTACCGTCAGGTGATAGATTTTAACGGCTCGGTGTATCAAACAGAAACTAGACCTACAACAATTGAGTACACTCAAAGTCTTTTAAGTAATTGTATTCTGATATATCTTTATATATTTTATTATGTTTTAGTCTTAGTTTTCCTCCAATTGTATTACACGTGACAATAATAAACTGTAACTGTTCACAGAAATAATACCATCATCAATGTTATACTATGATTATTTATGATAGGTAGCTTATCTTTACCTATAAATAGTGCTCTTGAAAATTTCTAATACATTGATTTACAGAAAGTCTATTAATATTATAAAAAAAAAATCTACGGGATTTTGAGAGAATGTCATATATGTCATTAAAAACTACACTAGGGCTTCTGTTCTGCTTGTCTTATCAAGAATATTGGCGATTGCCTGACCTGATTAGCATAGTGACAAGTTGGCTAAATAAAAATATTTTGCCAATAGTCTGTAAATGTATGGAAAGTAGAGTATATTAATCATTACAATTATAAAATACAATAGAGAAGGAATTAATACGATCTGCAAAAATAGATTCGTTGAAAATTGTTTCCGTTATAAATTAAACTCGTGTCTAGCAAGAACAGTTAGTTCTTATAAGTAAGTTGATGAAAAAACCCTGTTAATTAAGTGTTATTGTAACCAAAATGAATATTTTTTTACAGACATCAAAAACGGAGGAGGATCTCAATTCGACACGCATATATAGTTCTTTATACGTAAGACTACGCATAACTTTTTACAGAGTAATATAATTTTGGTAATTCTTTTTTTAATGGATATGCCATACTCCGAAGTTGGTCGCATATAAATTTCGTAAAAACATTGTATTTATTTCCTGATGTTCCTGAGTTATCGTAGGTTTAATTAGTAGTAAAAGGCCCGCCCACGTTCTCACTTAAATCACAAACTTTGCTTAAATTTATAATTTAAATGGTTGTAACTTTTTTGTTTATGGACAGATTGAAATGAGATTAGCGTGTACAAACAAACAGATAAACAGACAAACATGAAAGAAAAATAAAAATCCTTCTTTTGGGTTCTATTACATTAATAAATATCCTTGATAAAAAAAACATTTACCTTCCATGTACAGACAGCGATCAGATATTTTTTTATATTTATAAATTTAAGTTAAAATCATTATTTATTGATAATCTACGTTAAGATGGCATAAATTTACTATACTCGTAAGTATACATTATTATAGGTTTTTGTTACTAATTTTACATTCAGTACACAAATATTGTAACCATAAAGGTGATTTGGGCGAAATCTCACAAAGAACAATAATACTGACTTTTGTCGAGACAATCCGTTCTCAACTTTCCGCCTGAATTTGAGACATTGCCATAGCCCTTTAAGACTAATCATGTAATAAGCTTAGAAGTTACCACACAAAGTCGAAGTTAAATAATTTTATTCAAAATAAGAAGACACATGCTTGATTTTTTGAACGTCAAATAATTTGTACCACCAGTTCACTTAAGTCAATGCGAGAGAAGAACTCCTGAGAAGAACTGGTATAAGAAACTCAGCGGGACTATTTTTTTTTAATCAATTATTTACACATCTATTAGGGACAATGATACCTTTTAAAATAGACTAGAGCGAGCATTTCATTCCCAAGGCGTGTTGTCATTTATAAAATCAAATATAAAAGAGTTACTTATATTCAATATACTATTATAATTTGCATGATGTAAGTTCCAGATAATATAACTATTATATTTATTGTAATCTTGTCTAGATATAACCTATACTCTTATTAAAATCACATAAAAAAGAAACAGTAATATAACTATACATATTTTTTACGTTTTTGAAGTATTAGTCACCCACTTAGTATAGGATAGGATAAAAACATATTTAGAAAACTTATAATTTTCGAATCGCTCGAATGCGTTCAAATGTTTTATACAATTTTTAACTATTAAACCATAAATAAATTGAAACTACTTACGTTCCTAACGAACACTTTTTCTTGGTACACTTGTCGTAAACGGACCCGAAACTCATTTTTTTCTTCATTACAAATTGGCTTATTGTGCATCCAATGGAAATATTCCGTCACATTTATATTTAGCACATCTAAAACTTTATTTACGACCGTGAAATTGAACGGTTGGCTAAATTTTGAACAGCTTTTGTCATAAGACCTGTAAGCGTAGCCGACAGGACAACATTTCTGGATGCAGATTTTTTTCTCACAAATACACCCTCGTGTACTATTTATATCAGTGTAATATTCATTTCGTCCGAATTCTATTCCCTTGTATACTATATCTCCATTAGAAAGTCGCTTTCCGTCAGATATATCTATAGTATCATCATAAATACATTCAGACACACTGTTTGCAACAAATACTAACAAAATTGTCAGTTTCCACATTTTGTTTTTGATATAACAAAAAAATTGTCTGTTTATGTCACACTTAATTTAAAATGGCCGTTGTGTTCAAATGGAGTCACGTAAATTAACAGTTCAATATTCGATGTACACAACGAACTACTATACAAGAATTACTCAACAAGGAAATTCCACACCTGCGAGCATCGCAAATAAATATGCTAGTCACTTTGGATATACCTGTTTGTTTATAAACAATTTTTAGTTAAACCGCGGATTTGTTTCTGCTATTACTAAATCAGGTTTTTTTTTAATTATATTATTATTTACATCTAGAAATAAAAATTATATGAAGTGAACAACAATCTTAGCAACAAGACGATAATACTAATGACACGGTTAGTTATGTCCAACTCATTTGGGAGAGTTAGAACTGGTTCTAGAAGTTCAAAAATGTACTTTGCTATATATATATTTTAAACAAATACTTTAAAAGACAATATAGCTTATAGTAGCTTTAAGTTATATAATTAATTTAAAATAATTTGGGAAACCTTGAGAACAGGTAATATCCAAAGTGCATTCACATTTAAGTTTCAAGACACGGTAATTAAGTGAGAAACGATCCTAATATTAGGCCAACTTTTATATCTGCACTAGCCTGTAGTTCTTGATTTTACACTGACACCAGCTTACTTAATTTTATTAAAATTTCTTAGAAAGTATCCATGTGCAAAGTAAATACAAGTTTTATCGGAATGCCGATACAATGCTGACGTAGCGATACGTCTTGCAATATCGAGATCTGAGCGACTACTGAGCATGAAAAGGATATCTTGAGTAATTGATGACCGTACTTTATATTTACTGTCAACTAACATTATCATCGAAAAGTATATAACGGAGGCAAATTATTATACCTTAGGGTGAAACAATAATTATAAGCGCACCCTCATTTAATTTTTAATGAAACTTTGCGTTTTTATAAATTTATTATTAAATTATATTCTTGAAATACTTTTTTCTAAATATATAATATTGTTTATAACAAGGGATTTTAAATTTAAGCTCAATTGTAATTCGTACGATAACCGCTGGGTTTAATCACGATGAATACCAAATTAAAATAACATTAGAATTAATGAATATAGTATCCAGTATGTATATCTGCTACTTAGGTAATTAATGACATTAAAACAAACCAGATAAAGTCATTATCGCGTAAATATTTTTTTTTTCCCACGTGCGTGTCACATAAAAAAGATTAAATTGAAAAAGTCGAGTTAGTGCTTAAAATCAAACATTTTTCTTGTATGGCAGGGTCTTTGCTTCTCGAATAATATGACTCTGACAAGACGAAGTTAGATAAAAAAGGCAATTAATATTTTGTGGCTGATATAGGCTGGACTAGAATTAATATAATGTACTATTCTAGTCTAGCCTAGATAGGTTATAATTGTGTCAAGATATCTAAGACGTTCTAAGCCGTCAATTATTATTCTAATGTTTTAATGTAAATATTTCATAAAATTACAGGACACACATAGGCATATATACAGTTTTGGTTTTCACACACACACATATAATGATTTCTTTTTGTTAAACTGATACGTACGGTGTCTTTGTATTGAGTACGGTACGTGTTCAGGTAAAAATCAGCTTCTATGGTACTTAATATTTAATTTTTTTTAGTATCCTGTTTATTTATTTGATTAGCTAGGCCTCAGCTTTATCTTATAAAGATATGCATTGTCACCGGATCCGGATACTTCTGCAAATTTTTAACCAAATTAGAGTCAAAAAGTGGATCAAAATGGCGTGAAGATTTCCTTACATAAATACATAGGTAGACAGACTCGTAGGTCAAGTTTCTGCAAGTAAAGCTAATAAAAGTGTGTGAAAAAAGAATAAGTTTTTTTACAATTGTTTCAATGTTATGAAACTATAAGCTATACTTAACATCTTTATTATTCGTATAGGACCCTCCTATTCGTATAGGCAGAGAGCGAAAACTCTACCTAGTGTCAAAACACTCTTATCTGCAGTTTCGCACTCCACTTGCCCGCATGCCGAGATATTTCGTATTTCGCAAATTAATGACGCGAGTTCCATGATTACCCAAAAAGTGCTAAGTGCCCCTAAAGATGTTTATATATAAGTAAAAGACCCGTCGACACATGGTATTGCGTGTAATATTTACTTTATTGATTTAATGTATTATGCAAAATAAACTCAATACAGGGTTTTAGCTTCGCCGAGCATGCCTTATCTATATATGTATCCCACGAGCGGAAATTAAAATATTTAATTATATTTTTATCATTGTTACAATAGTGTAATAATTGTCTGTATTAAGTGCCTATTGTTAACAATATCATTAAGTTTATTTATAACTGACCATTGTGGCGCAGTGGGACAGAGTGTGGCTTTAAACGCGATTGGTTGTGGGTCTGTTTACCTTTCGAGATAATGATCATCATTACATTATTTTCAAGTAAAAATAAGTCTTGCTTATGAAGACAAAACGCGGCGTTAGGTTCCACCACTCAATTCGCAGACGGGACGTGGACTGTGTATATTGATATTAAGTCCTTTCTGCCTACCGCACTATGGGGGACAAGGCAAAAGTTTATTAAAAAAACTATAACATAACTTTTTTTAAATATATAAATCACACTGCTTTTAAAACCAATTTTATTAAATATTCGACGTTGATTCATAATTCAATATAAACACATGAAAACACTTAAATAAATGTATATTGTGAACAACAAAACTTGTTTTTTTGTACCAGAGCAGAGAAATTAAAATATAATAAGTCCCCGAGTGGCCATCGTATTTACGATAACTATTTATTTATAATAAATAATTATATCCCAAGCAAACTTGTATAATTATTTGAAGCGTATATTTTGACTTAACTGTTTAGTATTAATTTTGTTTGCTGAATTATAACTTATATATTAAAAAAATCTATATAATCCTAATTCAAATACACTTTTGTAAGTATTTTTAAGTTTTCGAATAAACATAAACCGCACCACAAGCCGTAATGAAAAGGAAGTTCTAATGAGAAGAGCCGACAAACAATTGCTCTTTTCAATCTTGAAAATCATTGCCACAGCCAAACTATTTAACTGTTAGTGATAAAAAGAACAATATAGAAGTAATATATAATCTCAAAATGACTTTCAAATGAATATTTAATTAGTTTCCGGTTTCAAAAATTGTTTTGTTTGTTACCCTCATTATGTAATAATAATATCTTAATTACTTAAAGACTTGGTCTAAATTCCCTTAATCTGTGTTATTTATATAATTGTGTGACTAAGTGTAGCCAATGTTGCGACAGACAGGTATATAAGGAATAAATATATTCGTATTTTTTCTATCAAAACGTTGTTTCTGATCTTGAATGTCAATGTTAGACATGGAAATTAAAGACGTGAAAAGTGGCTAACGGAGTATCATGACACTAGTTTCTCTCTGCCTACCCTGCTATGCGGGATAAAGTGAGAAGCTGAAAAATATACCCGCTCTTAGAAACAAAAGAAAAAATCTGAAAGACCAGGCTGAAATTTTCAATCAGGTGTAAAATTTTATTGATTTAGTCCAAAGTCATACAAATATGTTTTAAACTTCAATTTTATCAGATGTTCAATTCGTAAAACAATATACACATTGCTTATATGTATAAATTAACGTATTTTTAAACAAATTAAGAATTAGTCGTCGATTAAATTACTTTCCTCAGACGGCACAGTCTGATTTGCTTGACAACTTCTACAAGTGTCCAAATCGTATGACGATATAATATCATCAATACATACATGACTTGTGTTTTCTAACATAATCGGGCCAGTAAGTAAATCAGACAAGAAAATAATTTTGTGCATGTATATCAAGAGGCTCACGTGTGTAATTGTAAACGGGTGGTTGTGGATTTGATTCCCAATCGGAGGAACGATTATATTTATTACCATCTAATTTAAGATGAAACTCGGCTTTGAGAGAGGCAGGCGGAAAGTGGAGAAGAGTCTTATCAATAGGTTCTCTCTAACTACCCTGCCATGCGTGAAAATGCGAAAAGCTGAAATAAAACTGTACAGGTAGTTAGGTAGGATTACGCAATATTTGAAATGTTTGATTTCGTTATTATATATCCATAGAATTTTATTACAGACTGTATTTTTAAATATTTTAACTTGTAAATTATATAATTCCATTAAGATATGAAACTATTTTTTTTTCACTGTCTTTACCTGTGACAACGGAATACTGTAAAGTGTTCGAAACGTCGGGTTTCTAGAAGTATTTTCGAATACCAATAATATACGCGATTAGTCCGGTAAATAATAGTTTAATTTCAAAATGTGTAGTAATCGCGAAAATCAAAGATCTAAGGAGTGCCCTTCTAAAATTTGACCTTCAATGTAATATGATTTTTATAATTTTAATAACCACTAAAAGGCTGTCCAAACTTCTTACATACTTCGATTAGACTACACCTATTGTCAATAAAGGTCCGAGATAAGAGTGTCTGCTAACAATTTCGTTGTAGGGACAGTATGTGACTGCCACTCGAAATTGGCTCTAGTTAACATTTCATTCCAGGTAGTGCTTGCCATATCTTATTTACTCTAAATACTGCATATACTATAATAGCATATAATAAAGAAACGTGCTTGTACCATGAATGGAAAACTAACGTTGATTCATCCTTAAAACATTTAAATATCGATCGATCGAAATCTCTGGCCATCCATTAGCTTTCTTATCGCATATCAGAGCTGGAGGGCTTTTACAAAACTATGCAAAAACTTGACTCACGTGTTATCAGATAACAATGCGGTTAAAACTTAAATAAAACAAACGATATTTTTCTTTAAGCTGTAGGAGTATGATTATATTTTAATAAGTTCTTTGATTTTCGCGATTATTACACATTTTGAAATGAAACTATTTTAAACGGATTAGTCGCGTATAGTTTCGGTATTCGAAAATACATTTTTAGAACCCGACGTTTCGAACACTAGTAGTCCGTGGTCACAGGTAGACTCAGGTAGAAGTCTCAGGACTCAGGTAGATGTTCGTTTAATCCGTTAAAAATAGTTTCATTTCAAAATGATTATATTTTGTATTTTGGTATGTAATTAATCATAACTGAAGACACTAAGTATATTGTAAAGCATAAAAAGTTATGATAATCGACTTTCGTATGAAAATAAAGTTTAAGTATATTTAATATCCGCCTGACTCAGGGGCTTTACAATTAAATTTACGAGTTCGAATATGTAAAAGAAATGCATTGAATTTCAGGTGTATTAATAATTCTGATATAATTTAGATAGATTTTTGCGTAAAAAAATATTTTACAGGATTCGATTAAATCAATATAAAAAATTATACAAAAACAAAAACAAACTTTTATAATAATAAAATTTTACCTTATATAAAAATTTGTTTTAAGCCTTTGTATTCTTTTGAGCTTCATACTTTTTCCCGCTTAGCAGGTAGGCAGATAGAACTGGTGTCAAAACAGCCAAAATCAAGACCTTGGGGGTTAAGTGGCGAGCGACGTACAGGTGTAACTTTATACAAAAGTGTATGTAAAACACATAATAGTGTGTATAATTTTTATTTGATAAAATTGATGAGTTTATAATGCACTAATATTTCTTTTTCATACAAACTAAAGGTAGACTGATTTCATACTCCTTCGTCCAAATAATTTTCATCAAAGAACGGCCAGTATTGATTGTATTGAATTGATTAATTAACCAAATGAGGATGAGGATATATATACTGTATATACTATATTTATTTATAATGCATACATAATAAACAATGGCTACCATTCCAAAACATGAAATCCTCGTCCGATATCATCTTAAATGACTTGGTAAGATATAATCAAATTCAATCTATATTAACTTATTACCGAATATATCTGCTCGTAATTCAAATTACGAGCTGTACTTGCGTCTTTGGATATAGCATATAACTACGTGTCTATTATTCCCACAAATAGCTTATTAAGTGCAACTTTGTTAATATCTACGCCATATATCTTCAGAATTGCATTAAATTATTATACCGCATTTATTTGGAGTTCGTATAATGACGGTTTACTTAAACCAAAAGTACGGATAATCTTCTTAGAAGTATACATTGTTTTACTACACTCCTTCTCCACATACATGCTCCAGATGATGTAATAAAATCTCCTCATGCTTTCAAAACTACCTGATGGCGATTACTGTATGAATACTATACTAGTCGTATTAGAAACAGTTCGTGACAAAAAATTAATATAGTACACTCATTGTTTTTTTTTCTTTTGTAGAAAATAGTGTTTTATGATTTACATCTTTTTTTTTAAGCGTTGCCGCTATTGTTGAGTGATGAAGACACTCATTTCATTGTACTAATATATAGCTTTATGGTTTTTTCTGCATAGCAGGGTAGTCAGTGAGAGAGAAGAATAATGAAAAAATGCCTATTGTGTATAGATTATTGTTACTAAGTGAATTTAATTTTCTTTTAGGAATTATAGTCGAACTTGCAACCATTGCGTTTATTTAGATATTATTTCAACTGCGACACGGTGTCGTTGCTTATTGTAATTTTAAAAAAAATGACGCATAAATCTATTTATGTGGAACGTCAGCAATAACAAAGTTAATGTAACTTCCCTTTGTGGCAGAATACTTTATTGAATGAAACATCGATCTTTATTTACAAGAGAGTACAAAAGGCAGTTACGAACAATCCATAATAATGCTAACAAGATAGGTTTTAGTTTTTGCGAAAAAGTTACATTATTTTTCATATACTTTCACACTTCACCGCGTTTTAATATTTTTTCCTGCAATATTTTTATAATTTTCTAAAATTAACTCTGAACTAAAAGTGTGACGCATGCAAGTTGTATAATTTTCCTGGTTGCACCGCTAAGGCTATAAAGGGAAAAGTTGGAAAAAAAACCTTGCTTTTAACGCCTGAGCTGGATGCGGACGTGCGAGGCCCGAATGTCAGCTACATTGCAACGAAAGCGCTAAATTTGTTTTGGTACAAGTCACGAGCCTCATTATTTATGTTTATATAAAAACTCAAAATAATGTTATTTTGTGATATATAAAGCAACAAAGCAATATATATGTACATTAACATAGAAATATTTTGACCTTCACACTGTACGCATAAAATTAATGATATTGTTACAATAGGCACTTAATACATACAATTATTACATTATTGTAACAATTATAGAAAAGGCTTGCTCGGCGAAGCTTAAACCCTGTATTGAGTTTATTTTGCATAATACATTAAATCAATAAAGTAAATATTACACACAACACCATGTGTCGACGGTTCTTTTAGTTATATATAAACTTCTTTAGGGGCACTGAGCACTTTTTGGGTGAACAAAAATCATGGAACTCGCTCGAGTCATCGTCACCAAACGCCTAATGTCGAATATAATTTTATGTTAATAGATGTAGAAACTAGATTGCTGTTTATATAACTTAAACATATTAAATTTCAAACTTTAATACTAAAATTCTAAGTTAAAAGTTTTCACTTCTATTGACAGTCCTTATAACTATTTTTTTTTAGTTTTATACTCAATCCCCAGCGGACTAGTTAGAGAGAACGGAGCGCTAAACGCATAACAATCCTTCATACTTCCTCTCCATCCACTATTATCAACCCCTTCATACATGCCCTTTTCCCTCCGGGGGGGTCCTCATGATTTTTAATTGACGTTTCTCCAGTACCTTCGATAAGGTGATATTGGTTATATTGGTTCTTAATATTTGTTTACTAGTGACCCGCTCCAGCATTGCCTGCGTAAACTACACGACTAAACTATTTCATGTCACTCGCCCGCATATTCACACTTAAATCATAGACTTTGCCTAAATTTGTAATTTAAATGGTTTTAACTTTTTTATTTATGAACCGATTGAAATTAAATAAACACTAAACGTTAAGGGAAGCTTACCAAAATACAATAGTGAAAACTGCATTTAAATCATTTAAGCCGCTGCGGAGATTAGCGTGCACACACGCACAGGCAAACAGAAAAAATAATTGAAAATCATTGTTTTAGTGACTATTACATTGATAAATGTCCCCAATTCAATTATTTTTTCATATATCTTTCATGTGCAGACAGCGATCAGTTACATTTTTATTATATGTATGATGAGTTAGTTAGATTTTTATACATAGCAAATGTGTGTGTATATATATATATATATATATTCATCCATCTCGGCTTCCTATAAGTAAAATAGGTACTTCATTCTCTAGTCAGTTATTTTACAGTTTATCTTAGTATGTAATTATCTAATTATTACAGGGTAGTAACTTAAAGCCGCAGTGAGGCGACGTCTGACTGTCACGATTGGTTGTGAGTTCGATTCTCATACGGGGGAATAATTATTTTTAAAAGTTCCGTCACTCAACATGCATTGCAGAATTTGGCTGGAACGTGGAGAGGAGTGTCAACGGGAGTACGTAGTGCCTATACGGGAAAAGCGTGAAAGATAATAGCTTATTCACGTATAAGTAAATGTTAAACAAGAGAAGATAATAATAACAATAAAGAAATGCGGCGCGGCGTTTAAATTGTTTTGTACGGTTTTTCTTAAGTTTAATTGACAAGTATTTATAAACCGACGTTGCTTATAATCAATTAAGGGTTATCACTTGGTACAATATTTGAAGGTATGAATGTATGGAGGTTTCAAGCTCCTTCTTCTATTCTCCATTCAACGTGACATTGGCGAAGTGATAAGTGATAAGTACTTGCACGTTCGAAGTGCCATAACTATAGAACTGAACTGAACTGGATGAAGGTTATATGCCGCATTTTAAGATTTTCGCAGTTCTGTGCGTAAAGGTAAAGTTAAGTGCACTTAAAAGTCACATTTTTTTGCTATTTTGTTGCGAAAATTTCTCTTAATTGCGGAAAAATAACTTGAAATTAAAATATATATAAATATTCATTTCCTCCCTTAATAATTATATAATGATATAACAGCTTAAGTTACTTAACATCCATTTAAAAATCTTGACGTAAAATGTATTTTTAATTAAAAAAAAATCTATTTTGGAACATCACGTTCACTCATTCATGTTATTTATTTGTATGGGCTGCGCTGGATGCGTCTACTTTCGCCGCCGGCGTTCAGGGAAGATTGAGGTTTCCTTGAGGAGAGGAGGATTAAGGTGGCCTCGGCTAGCGGCGGTTGAGAAGACGCACCGTGAGGTTTTGATGGGTATACAGAAGGCCTACTTCTGCTAGTCCGGAGTTCCACAAAACCAGGTCAAAGTCCCCAATCTTAACAGATTTTTTCATGTTAAAAAAAATATGGGTGGTCTGACCAAGTGTGCGGTTGGATGTGCCAGCCTTAAAGCTGAGAGCTTAGAAATGAGAAAATTTATATAATCTATATGTTTTACAAATTGGACAAGGTTTGTACACTTTCATGTCATTTTGTTATTTAAATAAAAGTTAATTGTAGTTTCTTACTTATTTTATATTTATGACTTATTCAGACACTCCCTATTTCCATCCACTAAATGTTATGTAATCATGCTATGCGACCGTGCAACCATGCAACCAGGATATTTTTTAGAAAACGTTTAAAAAAATTAACGTATCAAGATTCGTATCCGCGCCTCTTATTGTCCAAGTGCGCACCAGTTAAGCTATTCTTTACGAAAGTAAGTCGAAAATGATTTTCTAAAAACATTTAACTATTAAAATATAGTAATAAAATACAAAACCTTCCAGAGATGTTTGGAAAACCCACAAGAATAATGTCTGTAAACGAATCAATTATCTCGTATAGTGTTGGAATGTGAATTGTACACTAATTGTAGTATAATACTTGCGATTTACTATGGGTTTTTTGTCTACGATCATGAGATGTGACGAGAGACGAGCGACAACTTTTTTATTTTTTCTTACCTACATTTGTTTAGGAGAATCAACAAAAAAACAAAAAAGTGCCTACAACTTAAACTAATATATACTTATTTTATAAACTTTCATTTCCTTCCATAATCACATTGTGATCATTCACAATATTAAATACTATTTTATTAATATTGTTAACTAAAAGAATTAAGGCGCTAAATGCTGAATACAAAAAAATACCTGTTGATGCTTGTAGTTTCAAATTAAATATTGACTGGAAAATATAGGTATTTTCAAAATATTAGGAAACGGTTTATTTGGAATGCATACGCTCTGGAAATTCGATATACTATAACTGAAAACTTAAGTCAGTATGTTAAGCTCTCGATTCATCGTAGTTGTTTTTGTTATTCTTCATTTCATGGCTTTTTAGGCGATTTTATAAATCTGCGCTTGGATATATGTATGTAACGATTTAATGTCAAATAAATGGTAATTGGCATGCACTTCGTTTCCATCAAGAAGCGACATCTAACTATATTAGTATATACTAGGAACATGCTCGGTTCCATAGTGGAATTACTGAAGCTTAATACTAACAAAGTAGAGTACGTCGTCGATAGATGGCGCTGTTACAATTGTTACCCATCGCACTGAAAGATTTCAAGTTAAATGTTAACTATAGTTTTTCAATCAAAGATGCCTCAAGTACAAATTTATTGAAATAACTTGTCTAAAAATTACCTGGAATGTAGGAAAAATCTTTTATGAGTGTGATGACTCTGAATTCTCTTGAAGTCTTCATGATAACTTTTAAATATAACTATATATTTTGTACAGGTATATTTTATTTTAATTATTTCAATGTACTGTTTATACATATCAAGGTTAAATAAACAGACTCAAGTGATAAGTTTCGGCCCATTCCATGGATTCACAGTGCGAATAATGCCCATCACTCCGCTGTCCACACTGAAGAGTTTGGACAGTGGAGTAGAAAGAGATTTCTACTTAATTAAATGGAGAAAATTCTCTTATAGTGCCGCTTATAGAGATTCTTAAGTCAGTCTTATTTTACTAGAAAAACTTTTAAGATTCCAATTATTAAAATAATATTCAATAGATTTTATCGAGTAATCAGTCAGGCATAAGTAACGCGCCACCATGGCGTCGAAACATACATTAATATTCCAATGACTATATAATGAAGATACAAAGGAACCGCATAGATTAATATTAATATATTAAAATATAAGTTGATATTTTAATGGTATTTCCAGCAATGCAGTTCTTAGAAAATGAGCTACGTAGTTGGGTTTTAAGCATATACTTTGACGTACGACGAATTCTTTTCTTCAGGACCATCTAGTACCTACTGACCAAACAATTAGGTTTCTTTTTTCAAAAGTTAAAGCAGTAGCACTGACATCATGGATATAGCTGTGGGACAGTGTCGTCAATGCCACCTGTTGACTGGCAATGTCTCCAAAATGAACGGAAAATGGAGAATGGAGAATTTTAGGAATAGGTGCTCTCTGGTCATACTGCTAACTGCTAAAACATCGTGAAGCTAAAAATAAGTTGTTAGAACACTTAGTACGTGATGTGCGTTCATTTGATTTTTCTTTTGTATGCGAGATAAATGTGTATTACAATACATATTTTAAATTGTTATATAATAAAGTAGATAACTTATTTGAAAAAGACATATTTAGAAAACGTATAAAAATTTTGAAAACCGTTCAAGAGGCGCGGGTTCAAATCCCGCTGCGTTCTAATTTTTATACGTTTTCTAAATATGTCTTTATCAATTTCCTTAGTGTGGGAATAATACTTTAAATTTTTTTTAACAAAATAGATAACTTATTTTACTAAGTACTTTGTATCCCTGGAGCATACTGTGTGTAATTTTTATTTTATTAATTTTATGCATTTCTAACGTATTATTAATATAAAAAATAAAGGCTTTATGTTTCTGTTAAAAATTTAAAATTAAAGTAATTCAGATTTCATATTCCTCTGTTATCATAAAACAAAGCACGGCCAATTCCGCCAATCCGCCAATGTCTCAAATTCGAGCAGAAAGTGGAGATAATTTTTCTCATTTTTTTCTCTGTTCTCATAATTTTCGTAAAAAGAGGTCCATAGATTTTCCTTTTAGCATAAATATAATGTTGACAGTTTTTAGGACACATATTAGCTTACTTCTAATAATAACAATTTTGTTCCTACATATATTATAAATACTTTTATTAATTTTATTACTTGAATTAATCTTTTAGCTGACATTTATTATTGAGATTTTAAGAATGCAATTGTTAGGTACAATCTAGTTCATAGATCTATTAGTCATTGTTATTTAGACTTCCCTTGAGCAATTTACAAGTGATATAATGTAAATGCAAGCACAATATGCAAATGCATAATGTGACAATATAAAAAAAATGCTCCCAGTACGTATTAAAATGTAAAAATTATATTGTTTGATCAATTTACTATTATTTGAATGAATACTAAAGTGTTCCAAATCAATTACTAAATATACTTTTTATCTGATGTACACAATGCATAGAGCACAAAGTAATAATTAAGTGCCTACGAATGTATTGTAGTCACTATCGATGTAAAAATTACCAGCTCTAGTATGGTATAAGCCAAAAACAAAAAAAACTAATTTTGTACTTAGATCCATAAAAAACAAAATATAAATTAAAATGTCTTCAAGTCCTTAAATACCGAACCGAACTTTCCGAATACCGAAAATATACGCGATTAAATCGGTTACAATAGTTTCATTTTAAAACATGTAAAAATTGCGAAAATGTTTAAAGAAATCTGACGACAATAAAACAAAATAACAATTGAAAAAAAAAAAATGATATAGGAAGAGAAAAATTACACGGAATGTGTTTGTAAGAAATGTTCTAATTTGATGATATAATTCTAGCTATATATGATACCGTCGAAGCGTTTTAGAGTCTAGGCAACTAAACTACTACACGAGTTTATCCGGGTATAGCGTAGCTATTTCAATTCTGGTTCCGGTTTTTTTAGAATATTTTCATTATAACCTCCCATGTTTATCGCCAAGAGCTGTGAGTTATGGCTTGTTTATCAATTCTTATACAAATATTATTTAATATTAATGAATTTTATTATATACATAACAAAAAGGTACGCTTATATTTTGGTTGTAAGAAATTGAATGAGGAAATATTTTATGTATATTATAAGAAGAAACACCTTTTTATTCCATAGATTAAGCGCGAGTGTGCCACGTGGCAATGCAAAGAGCGGAGCACGAAGCAGTGCTTTGGACTTGCGACCCAAGTAAGTGTACTTTATCTAAACAAATTTGAGATTTTATTTAATTAAAATGAAATTCATACTCGATATATTACAGTAACTGTCAAAGAAATTCCTATTTCTCTGCATACATCTATACATATAACATAAATGTATCTGATCGCTGTCTGTACATAGAAGATATATGAAAAAATACTATTGGAGGCATCTATCCTCACAATATAACCCAAAACAATGATTTTTCATTTTCTTTTCTATTTGTCTATTTATTCTATTTGTTTGTGCGTTTGTGCACGCTAATCTCAGAACGGTCTTAACCGATTAAAATGTAGTTTTGACTTTTGTATTATTAGTAAACTTCACATTAGATTTTATTTCATTTCAATCCGTTCATAAATAAAAAGTTACACCAATTTGAATTATAAATTTACGCAGAGTTTGTGATTTAACCCGGTAAACGAAAAAGTTTAACCGTGTTATTAATGCAGGCAAGTCTGCAAACGGATCGCTTGTTTAATAATATTTATAATACATATTAATAAAAATGCAACATTGTATGAAATCCGTAACGTCTATTTTTTATTATTAGTCTTACATTCAGCAAGACATTCATTTAATATTACTATGTAGGTGTGTTTTAACACTTCAATTTTACTTTCACTTCTAACAAATCTATTTACATAGAAAATTAAAGGAATACGCGACATCATGTTCAAGCTACATATTTACTGTATCATAATATTTTATTTGTGTTATATGTTATGTTATGTATATGTTTTATAAATATGCCTTTTTCAATTTCTTAGTGTGTGAATAACACTTTAAAAATGTATTTTCAAAAGAATTTCAACGTAGCTGGATGTAGAACGCATGGCTTAGCGGTCAGAGGGTTTGAACAGTTTTCAAGAAACGCGGGTTCAAATCCCGCTGCGTTCAAATTTTTATACGTGTTTTTTAATTTCCTAAGTGTGCGAATAACATTTAAAAAATGAAAAAATATATATCTTCATACTATTCAGGCATAGCAGGACAATTTAAACCTAGCGCCAAGACACTACGGTCTCCACTTTCCGCTTATAATCGAGGCAATGCGAGTTGAGTTAATAATATATTCAATCGAACATCACGATTTATTTCAAGAAAATATTCTTTGAATTATGTATGATTAACATGAAAAACCAGTCAAAGCATCCGTCATTAATAGCTATGTATTTATTAGGTCCATATATTGTTAAGGTATATTAGTGGGCAATTGAGGAAAATTATGACAATAAACTGTGTTTGTAGGTGAAGGGCATTTGTGAGGAAGAGTGCTCTGATATTTTTAAATTGTAAACACTAATTTTTGCGAGAGATTTCCGAATGTGTGGCCGGTGACGTAGTATATGTGTTGTGGGTGTTTACACGTGAAACGTGTATATATTATAAATTAGTGTCGGTGTTTTTTTTTCAGAATATTTGATTACGTTATTAGTTGAACATTTGAATTTTTTCGCTAAAGTTATGTCAAATTTAGTTCAATCAATTCAAAATATTGAATCTGCCGATGCTAATATGGTTCTGTATCCAGCAAATGTTCTTCTTCTTTTTTTCTCTCTCTTCTTATCTTTGTCCATCTTGGAACTACAACGACTATCTTCTCCCTACCTCAAGATATACCTGATTCGTATATATAAAGAAATACAGACAATCAAATAAAAATATGTTAATTTCTATGTATACATATAATAAAAATGTAACTGATCGCTGTCTGTACATGGAAGATATATGAAAAAGAATATTATTGGGGTAACTTATTAATGTAATATAACCCAAAACAATGCTATTTATTTATTTTATTTATTTATTTTCTTTTCGGTTTGCCTATTAGTCTGTGTGCTTGTGCATATCTTATGCTCGTAATGCTCGTATGCTTGTAATCTCAGAAACGGCTTAACCGATTTACGTACTGTTTCCACTCATTCATTAATTTCAAACGGTTCATAAAGTAACAATCTTTGAAATTATAAATTTAAGCAAAGATTGTGATTTAAGTAGGAACGCGGGCAGGCGAAATAACGAATTAGTCTGCTTCACGCAGGCGAAGCCGTGGGCGGGTCACTAGTACTTAACATGTATTTCAGTATTGGTCGTCTAATAAAATGTTTAATTCTAACTACCACAAATATTTTGATGTGAATGAATTAGAAGTAAACTTATAAGCGGACCGATTGTGACCAGGGTTTCAACGTCATGTGTTCTTGTAATCTTTAAATAACTGTCGCTTTTCTTAGAAGTCTCTTTTGATATTGTGATATTGTAAAACTTTGAATTTAAAAATGAAATGAACGTTTACACAATTCATAGAGTTTATAAATGATTCTTAGAACTTAATAATACAGAGCAGGCAGAGAGAATCTAGTGTCAAGACACTCTGTTCTCCATTTCCAGCCTGAATTCATCTGGAATCGAATTGGGTGTTGAATGGCGGAACTCAATGCCGCTCTATGTCATGTTACCACAGCTCAATCATCGAGAAGCATTGTGGCACAGTGCGACAGCACCTGACTCTATACGCGATAATTGTGGGTTCGATTCCCGATGGGTAAATGATTTAAATATTAATTATTTTCTTTTATACTATACGAGTTAGTTAGAAATATACATATTTTGTATTTAAAAATATTGTTCTAGTTATGTGGTGTTTTTATTTTTTACTTTACGTTCTTTTCACAATAAAATGTCGATATGATTGTAATTGATTTCTTTGATTTGATTTTTTGGTTTCTTGGACTTGGTTTTACGATTGATTTCGATCAAGGTTTCTTTTACGCCAATCAGTTCCGGATTGGCCTAATAACAACTTTGATTGAACCTAATTCTAGATATTGCGGGGTGAGGGAAATGAAAATTATTTAAATATAATTAATAGTGGGCATAGAACCCAAAACCATCGTGTTTACAGTGAGACGCTGTCCCACTGAGCCAACATGGCCTCCAAATATAACAGAGAAATATAGCTTAATAATAGCGTGCAAAAATATTTTCATTTCTAGAACATTCTGGAGTATTTACTTTACACTTTGAATTTGGAATTAGTAATGTAATATCTTTAAATCTTGAATTTTTTATCTCTTGTTTGACATGGCGCCAAATTCCCATTATTTTTATTAATGTGGTAATCAAATTGTACTAATAATAAAAGCATCTTAAGAGATTTGTACTATTAATAATAATTATTGCAGAATACTTTAGATGCCGTGCTATTGCAGTATGGCTTATGTACCTGGAATTACATACTGATGTTTTAGGTTCGATTTTAAATGTAATTAAAAAAAGGCAATTTTTTAACGTCATTATATCACAGCTACTGACATGCGTGTTTTGACGTAAACTTGAATTAAAATAATAACACACAGCTTCACGCTTTTTTGTCATAGCAGTGTAGTCAGAGAAAGTTTAGTTTTCCAGTTTACGCCCGAATTTGAGATATTGCGCGTTGAGTGGCGGACTCAACGCCGCGATTTATTTTACGTATCAGAGCGGCGATTTTTTTTTGAAATATAATCATTTCCTTGTACTACTCACTCGTGTTTACAGTCAGACGATGTACCACTGCGCCACTATGGCCTCAAAAGAGCACACAGTATAATTAAAATGGACGGAGGGTGGAAACATATTCCACAATTGGCAAAAAGATGCGAAAACGCAGAAAAAATATAGCCATGCGTAAATAATATTTATAAAACTGTATTTGCCCTTATTAGCTTCAAGTTTAATTACAATTTTGACCTACATCGAGTTTAAGTGCTTGTTGTTCAAACCAGTTATAGTCCTTATATAATTTCATGAATGGCGATCTTATTATAAATACTATGTTAGTAAAATTTAAAAGATTTACGTTCTAAAAGATTTCGCTTTTAAATACTGCAGTAATATTAAGCTATGTGAAAAGCGGGCAAAGGCGTATCTGTAATAGGAATAAACAACAAAAGCTAACAAATGTGCGGGTCATATCATAATATCACTTATTACAATTATTGTCATATCACTTTATTTTTATTTTTTATTCTATAGACAAAGCAAACGACCGGGTCACCCACAGAAGAGTCTACAGGGATGTTGTTAACAGTTAAGGTGGAAATAGACGCGCTTTTTGAACGTCGTTTTCATGACGACCTAGAAACACTGCCGCTGGTAGGCCATTCCACAGTTGAGTGGCATGTAAAAGGGCAAGTGGCAAGTTTCTACGAAACATATCATATATTGTTCCAGTCTTCTTTTATCGCCTTTCTTCTTTCGTTCACAAATTCACTTCTATCGTCTTTTTACATATTTTTTCATACTTTTGATCTTATGGAATTATAAGTATTTTCCAGTGGAAATCAAACCTACAACCATTTCGTGTAATCAGTTATTGAATAATCACATAACTATAATTTCAAAGCTATTACTTACCCTATGCATTCAAATTATAACTTTTATACATTTTTAAATATGCATTCAATTTATAACCTCATAATATAGAGAGAAGAAATAAAATTTTATTACGACTAGGTATAAATACATTGAGTATCACAAGTATACACGCGGGCTGAGTAGCTTTTGAAAGTATATTTTACTAAGGAATAATCGCCCGACTTCTACAGTCTGGCCGTGATCTAAATGAGTATTATTTCTTTCACATAATAAGCATACGGTAACGATTGCAAATTTATTTGGTGGGCAGTAGATAGTTGAGTTGAAGGATATTTGAGATATATTGTATAATAATATGAAGAATGGAAAAATAGACCGTAATTTTTTGCACTTTGCTTGTCTAAGTCAACCGGTCGATTGCAAATTGCGGAACTATTACTTAGTTATTATTCCTTTTTATTGGTACAAAAGCGTTCACAGCATTTTAAATATAAAAAAATATTACCAAGAGAAAGGCCTGCAGTTTATGTTTTCCATGGTCCGACTAGAATGGGCACCATGACATGCGGGTCCTTTCATTCAAAGTATATTATCTTTCGAAGGTAAGCGGAGTGATTTTCTCTTTTTGTCCCGTAAAATGCCTGATGACATCATATAACCAGTTACATTCACCAAAGATGTTTAAAATATAACTGCACTCATAAGAACTCATTTTTTCTGCACAGCACGGTAGGCAGAGAAAATCTAGTGTCCAGACACTCCGTTCTCCGCTATCTATTTGAATTAAAGACATTGATTGCGTGTTGAATGTCTCGGAACTCATAGCTGTGATTTGTCTTGTCACGCCGATATATGAAAGTTAGTCTACATATATAAATATGAAATATTATTACAATGAAAAATTAAAAGAGCTTACTAATTAAAAATAAAAGTTGTGTCAGGACACAATGCTAATTTATTCCAATCGAACGAGTTTGGCCGCGACTTTTGAAATAAGTTTTTACACTCTTGCACTCTTGCATTGCATGTTTTTAATTTGACTGGATTATTTGTGATATCACAAAGCTATAGTAATATATAATAAATTGCAGTATAGTTTTAGACTATTTCCCCTTACATGTAACAACTTGCAGCCTATACTTATACAGTTTCATGTTTCCGTCTGAGTCCATAAAATATAAACTCGAAACAATGTTTGGCGAAATATTTATATTTATAAAAAAAACGGAGGAGGTTCCCAATTCCATACGCGTTTTGTGTATGTTAGAACAACGTCACTTTTCTCTCAGTAGACTAACATTGTAACCTTGAACATTATTATTTTCATTAAGTTATTAACGGTTTAATTATTTTGTCAAAATGTTATTGAAATAATGTTTATACAGCACACACAGGTTGGTATAGCGCCAGGAAGGATCTCCTTGAATAATGGTCAACAAGGTATATGGGCTAATATGTTGCAAGTCCTAACAAAAGATTGAACGATTGATTACTTTAGTGCTGACTCTAGCTCTTACAGCATAGCTTAGCATTAAGCTTTTTTTAGCTTTCTAATTGGGTCACATTCAAAAATTTTTTTACTAATTCAAACATTTAATGTACAAAATAATTATAAACGCGTTGTTTTGTAAGGAAAGGGTGTATTTGTTTTTTAAAACTTGTTTTCTAAGATTCGGTAGACAGAAGCTGGAAAATATTAATATATGTAAGTTTATTTTTATATTTGGAACATCAAGTAAATTTCTTTTTTCACGTCAAATTAATCTTTTTCAAATATCGGATTCACATCTTCAAGCTTAAAATTCTTTCTTAATTATTAAAATTAATTTTATTTTCCCTGTCATTCTTTCTCACAGAATATATAGATATGTACTGTATTTATGTGTGACATAAAATAATAAAATGAAATTCCTAAAACATTTTGTTTTCAATCCAATCCAATTACGTGTCATTGCACCACAAATAACATTGATTGTTTGCTTTGGATATTATAGACCAATCGTTTAGCACTACCATTAAAAGTAATTATTTATAAACGAGATATGTATATATGTACTATAGCTGGTCTTGGTAGTGTTTTTCTTTGCCTACCTTGCTACGTTGAAAAAAACTCCTCGTACGCAAACAGGAAAATACGACAAAACTAACTAAACTAGTGAATAATTATTCCGTTTTGCCTTGCAGCTTATCATCATGCGTCACTATGATCATCGTAGCGCAGAGTGACACCGTCTGACGGTAAACTCGATTGTTGTGGGTTAGATTACCAGTAGGGGAAATGATTATATTTAAATAATTTTATTTCTCCGCTCTTGTACCTAAAACAAAACTAGGAGTCTTGCTCTGTCACTTGTTGAGTGGCAATGTCTCGATTTCGGGCGGAATGTGTAGAACGGAGTGTATTGACACTAGGTTCTCTCTGACTACCCTGGTATTGCGGGCAAAAGCGTGAGGCTAAAAAAAAGCTAAGCGTTTATAAAGACACTAATGTATTAACCTCAATTGTCTTTATCATTGATATTATTTCGTCCAACATTTCAATGACAACTGTTGATTATTCTCGCAAATATTGTAATTAATATTTATATATATCCTTTTTATAACTTTATCGCATCCTGTTTTGTAGATTTTCATTTAGTAAACGCTTTAAAAATATATTATTTGTTAAATCTAATAATATAAATTATTATCAGCGTATTTTTAGGAAATAATGCTATTTTGACATCTGATGTCAAAGTGACAGGTTGTGACACGTCTAAGTTCAAATATTGTATCGATCACGCTTCTTCCCGCACAGAAGGGATTAGAGAGATTTGAGTAAATTCTCCGTTTTCCACTTTCCGCCCGAAATCTAATACGATATTATTATTTATATTAAAATATTTAATACCTATTTATTTATTTACAATAATAAAAACTACTTAATCTGGGTATATAAAATACATAAACTAATACGATTTTTAACTATATTTTCTCTAGCTAGTAAATAGCAAAAGGCGTATAAACATATACAAATAATATATACTACTATCATTCTATCAATTATTAGAAATCAAAACAAATGTTTGCTTATAAACGTATAAAAAATAGCTAAGTAATTAAGGAAATATTCTTAATAAGTATTTGTAATGTGGGACAACAGTTTGTAATTTTTTCCCTTTACGTCAGTTACGGGTTCAAATTTCATCTCGTTTAAGAAATTCAATTAGAATGTTATTACATACATTTAGCCGACATAATTTAAGCTAGTTAGCTACCCACAAGCAACTTTGCATTCATCCTAAGGCAAGTCACGAAGAATTTTTTTTTTTAGTATATCATATTTTTGTTAGTATATCATATTTATTTTTCTTAATTTAGTATATCATATTTTTTCTTACATTTATATAATTATATTCAAGAGATACCGATTCTTATTTAAAGTTTTCAATAATATACAAAACAAGACAAAGCTCTCTTGAGTTTTTTATCTTCAATAGTATGTAAATAAATATAAAACCAACCTACCTTTTGAATAAACCATGGATAGTCGTCTTCGAAGTACACAGTTCCTTCACAAGGTATTCCGTAGAAAAACGAACGTCCCTCATTCTCGATAAACCTAACATTTTCCATGTACCCCGAATGGTAAGATATATTAATTCCATTCAACTGGACTAGATCCTCATAGTCTTTACTTTCAACGCAAGATTTGCTTGGCGGCTTCATATAATAAACTTGGCCGAGCGGACAACATTTTCTATAACAATTATTAAATTTACACGCACACCCATACTTCTTCATTTCACCACTAACATTTTTTGAATACACGTATTCCGAAGGAAACTTCACACTGTCCTTTATTAAAAATCCATTTTCGATTACTGCATCAGTAAGATCGACACTGCCATCATCGTCGCATAACTGTTCATTATCAAAACAACTAATTGTCAAGAAAAAATTTACAAATAAAAGAGCTTTGCATGTAAAAGAATACATTTTTGATAAAATTATATGACGGTGATAGCAGTTTAAGCTTTTGTGTCCACGCGTGCATTCCGCGCCGAATGTTTCACGACTCGTATAGATGGTTCGCTACTCTTATTTATATTATGAGAGGCACGAACGATCGTGTATATAATAGCGCGAGCTTTTGGTTCATACTCTCGTAATAAAGCTTTGATTAATCAAAAGAAGAAGTCATTGACAACAATATCACTATTTACTTCGTAGTGTTTTCAAATGTAACGTTTATAATAACAGTTAACAGTTTACAATATAAAGTTTATATTGGTAAAGGGCAAGTTGAACATGACCTTATAAAACAAAGCGCGGACTTGAGTGTCTTGACAATAGCATCCCTGTGCCTACTCTACTACTCTCTTCTCTCCCTCACATAACAGAAAAATTCATTGTGACCAGTTTGTTTTAGAAACAGCTATCGTATATTCCTTGCCTGACGTACTTTGGGCTAAACCACGATGGTTGTTAGTTCAAATTTCCATCGTACATTCATATTCGTATAGTTATACTCGTATGTATTCTTCTTTGATAAATTAACCTTGTCAGGTTCTTTTGTATTTTTTGTTAGCAGTAGTTACTTACTAACTAGCTAAACTCTCTTTCACTAAATGTAAGGGTTGAGATGAAATTTGAACCTGTAACTGATTAATATAAAATGAAATAAAAAAACAAAACAAAATATTGTGCCACATTGAAAATACTTATCGAGAATATTTCCTCAAAACCGAAGGCATTACATTATATAATTTTAACATATTAGTTTCTAAAGTCAACGACCTTAGAAGTCATGGTTGCAGTACATCTCTACATAACCTGATTATCCAGTCCAATTACAGACCTTTTAAATTTATGTATTAAATAATATGTGCATAGCTAGTTAATTAAAAAGTACAAGCACTATCTAAATTTTGAAATGCTTAAACGTATTTTAAATGGGAAATTTTACTTCCAACACTCCGTTCTCCATTTTTCATACTTGAAGTAATAATATATATATATATATATATATATATAGCAAGTGAATCTTCAATAAAAATATTGACCTATATGAAAATCGTAGGTATGACTCCGACATGAAATCCGGCTTTAGTTCGCTAACAAGTCTGTTAAAACGTACAACGTTTTGTTAATTTGCTTTATGACTCATGCAATATATTTAACGCTAATTATATGTTCTTTGCTTCGTTAATTATATGTTCTTTGCATTTATCTATTGACGTCTCATTTCAGGACTCTACGAAGATATTATTATAAGTTGTTCAGGTTTATGAGAACCCCCTAAGGGAACGTGGTTTGCATCACAAGTGATTCGTATTACAAATTAAGTATACACACAAAACAAATCAATATACGAATACATCTAGAGTAATTATAATTTTTAGTATCATCTCTTACAAATTCATAAATAAATGTCTAAAGGTTGTCTGAGAGCCAATACTACTTAGCAATAAGACCAGACCACCTTTGAGTAGTTTTGTTTTTAAAAAAAACAAAAACTCAAAAGGTACTCTGTTATATCCCTATTTTAGTTAAATACTTAGTCTAGCCATAAATACTGTTATTATTAGAAATAAACAAAATATTAATTTCGAATTTGAAATCTGTCGTTTTTATATGATTCTTCATTGTGTTTTCTTATTTTCTCGCCAATATATTGTCAAATATTTTGTGTTATTAAGAGCGGGGTGATAATGAGGACCAAATCGCTGTGATTGCATTAAATAAAGTAGGTAATGGCTGCGCCGGTTGCGCCTGCTTTCGCCGTCGGGGTGCACGGAAGACTGGGGTTCCCGTGGTCTCGGCAAGTGGCAGTCGAGGAGGAGCACCATGAGGTTTTAGTGAGTATACGGACGGCCTATCTGACAGTCCGGAGTCCCACATAACCACGTCCGACTCCCCAATCGGACTGGTATTTGTAAAAGATTTTGGTCACGTAAAATAAAACGCCTCAAGTTTATTATTAATAACAGTAATAGCAAGAATTAGTAACAGTATAGTAGTATTAATAACAGTAATAGTAGAATTTGGCCATAACCATAAAAATGCAGAAAAATGCGTCCTAACTGCAAAATGACACGCGACGGTTTTAAAAAAATGTTAAATAATATGAGATTAATAGTGAATGAAACTGTTAAAAAGCTATAAAAAATTTTTAATGACTATCAATTAGATATAATTGGAGGTATTTTGTCTATACTAATTTATATATATAAATTGGTCGTGTGTATTTTACAGGATTTTTTTTATATTGGGTTTTATTTTTCATTTCGATAACAATAACCAGGACCGCGCAAACGAATGCAGCTGAGAGACAGATGGTTTGCCACTTAGAGCAACACGGAAGGAAGAAGCCATAGCAATCTTGTTCGATACAAAGCTGTCTAGCAATTATTGCGGGGAGAATTCTTAGTTACGGACACTTTGTCAGACTCGCACACAAAAACAGCGATCCCTGACTACAGAACTACACATGCAAATAAAAAAGTATAAACAAATGAGATACAAAAGTGGTCATTGTAATAAAAAAAAGGATTTTTTGTATTACGTATTACAATTAACTTCTAACAAAAAGAAAATAATAGTTTTGTGCCATGTGTTTTTAAAATGGAGTTACAAATATGACTAATACGTATTTGTAAGTCTGGTTTTCAAAGTACATATCTCTTAGGCACGGATGTTTAGGAGACCTGCAATAATTATATATAAATAAATGAAACGTCAAAATTACTAACTTAGTATTTACAATTAAACGTTTAAGTACTCGTAAGTATTGTATCATGATTAATTTATAAAATGCCATTTTAATATAGCTAAATGAAAAGTTATAATAAACCAAAATAATTCCCAAAAATAAATCAAGTATCCATTTCACGTAGCGATTTTTATCTACATCGATGCGTTACAACACTATTGGTGGATCGTTGTAAAAAGACCCAGATCAGTCGCTCGACCGATCAGCATTGAGTATGAGATCGAACGGTCTGTCTTAGTAAATTTAGGACTGACCCCTTGAACTTGGCACCCATTTAAATTTCACTTCTTTAGTCCTTAAGGGTAACAAACATCATAATATTCAACTTGGCTCTCATTTCACATTTATATTTTTGATGAGATATAATGACTTTTTGTATAGAAATTATTAATAGATTATTACTAATAATTTCTGTATAAAATTTATTCATAATAAAATTAATACCAAATGGTTATTGTTAATCTTCTAAATGTTCTTTACGTATACGGAGTGTAGAAAGAGTGTGTGCGTGTGCATGTGTATGAGAGAGTGTCAGAGTGTGTGTGTAGTGGAGTGTATGTGGAGTTTTTGCCTTTATTGTACTATTTTATATATTTTCTTGTACCTTGTTGTTGTCTTATACCTTTGAAATGTTCCAGTGAATTGCCCATTCGACATCCAAACTGTTAAATTCAATATCAATTAATAATTGAGAAGGGTACTATTAAAAATAATGTAATTTCGAAATTGTTCATCTTATTCATAATTATCCAATATTTCAGCTTCCTCTTCTTAATCTTATTATTCTTTTAGCAAAAAAAAAATATTATAAAAAAAGTTTTTTTTACCTACCCTGCTAAATTTTTTAATATATTTCTCAAGAATAATTTCTTTTAAATCGTGAATCGTTTCAATCCAAAATCATTTTATGTTTTTTTATAGTTAAAAACTAAGATGTAACTAACTATTTATAGATAGTTCCTAAAAGAAACTAAAATATTTGAATTCCCTTTTATTTTATTCTTTGTTTCATTACTATTCATTGTGTTATAGATATTGTATTTGTATACGTAACCACTGTGCTAAATTTGACATAAAACAGGGTGTGTCCCGTTTGGTGGCGAAATATATTTTAATGAACTGTCCTATAATTTTTTTGTGTTTCTTGCACCCCTGCTTCATTGTTATTTTATCATAAATCCGCTAATGATGTTTGCCTGTAAGCAATCGTTTTTGAGTGATAAGGCTGCCATTGCTGTTTATTTTGGTATATTATAATGTTGTGAATTGTATTTTTGTGTGTGATGTAAATCGGCTTGTAAAATTGTGTATCTCTTTCAGAAATGTCGGGTTCGGAAGACCCGGTACTTTGGAAGGCTTGCCTGGGGACACAAGTCCTACACATAGAGGCGCCTTCGAGATAATAGTTGATTTTATTATGCTTTGGCCTGGATCCATCTCTGAGTAACCACAGGTAACTGCCCAGAGATGGTCGCCGGACTATGTACATAAGACTATGGAAAATATGGAAATTATTATTAGTAATGATTTATAATTTTTGATACGAATATTTATTTATATATTATAATGGAATTGAATATAAAAATACTCTATTAATTGTACTAAGGTAAATTTCAATTTACCTACAAATACAATACAATATTAAAGTAGAAATTAAATTATTTTAGTAACCCTTTGTGGCACAGGGGGGCAGCGTCTGGCTGTAATCACGATTGGTTGCGGGTTCAATTCCCACTTGGTGGAACAATCATTTTCATTTCTCCGCTCTGATGATAAAGTTTTCAAAATAAAGCGTGGCGTTGGTCTCGAGTTCGGGCGAAAAGAGTGTCTTGACACTAGGTTCTTTCTGACTACCCACCCTACTATGCAGGATAAGAGTGTGACACTGAAAAAACTTTTTAAAAACCAATTTATATAAATATAACTAAGTCTAGCTCTAGGTCAGTAGTTAGAGAAAAAAAAATAATCCACAGGAGCCTGGGTTCAAATCCTTTATAAGGACCTGAAAAACAACAACATTTAGCACATCAGTAAAACCAATACTATTTGGCATTTGGATATATTTCAAGGAGGTGGCTGAAAATTAAATAAAGAAACTTATGATTATTTGATTTCTATACATTGTATTGCTGTTTCCTATAAGCTATATACTAAATATAGTATATATAGTAATAACTATAAAAATCGTGTTACAGAATTGAAAAGAATAATTATTTTAATATGGTATCGTTTCGCAGTTGTCGTAAGCCAGTTTTTTGCGGTAATTGTGGTTTCAAATTGTAATGGGAGAGAAAAATATTTTACATTATATTACATAGCAGTAGTGTTAAGATATTTCGTTGTCCACTTCCTGCCTAAATTCGAGACATTGTGCGATGAGTAGCGGCACTCAACGCCGCGTTCTGTCTTCTTCTTTTCTGGTTTCTTGTATAAACAAGAAACAGACACAGAGGGGAAAACGTACGTACGTAACGAACGTTATTTAAATATAATACATTTCACTGAGTGGAAGTCGAAACCAACACACAAAAAATCGCGTTTAAAATTTAAGTCTAAAATTTTTTTTCCTTTATAATATAAATATTCATTCTAGTAGTTGATTCGACGACGACGATCGTTTTCGACTACAATTCTATTCGATTGCTTCTATTAGTATAGTTCAAATAAAACAAAGTAGGTATTCAACTGGGAGTTCTAATAGATATATAAAGTAAATAAATATAAATTAGGTTTTTAGAATTAAAGAAAATAATTTCCTTTGGGAAATTCAGTTCCCAATATAATTAAACGAAATAGCGTTTTTTTGGTAATTGATTAAATTAAAGTGTTACTTATAGATTTATGTTTTATACGTAGAACGCTTAGCTTCCCACGACTTTGAGAATTAATTAAAGTGGAGCTTTATAAAGTGGCTATTGTGGCGCAGTGGGATAGCGTCTGTTAGTATTCGCAATGATTTGGGTTCGATTCCCACTCGAGGGAATGCTTATATTTAAATTATTATCACTTCTCCGCTCTAGTGACAAGATAAACGCGGCGTTTAGTTCCGTCACTCGATACGTAATGTTGCAGATTCTAACGAAAATTGGAGAACGGAGTGTCTTGGCCCAAGGTCTTCTCTGCCTACTCTACTATGCGGAAAGAAGCGCGACTTGGAAGCTTATGAGGAATTCACTTAAAGTTATTTAAATACGATAAATGCTAGCCGTGCCTCGTGGTTCCACTTATATAATCCTACTTATAATTCCTATTATTATAATAAACGCAAAAATTTCTGAGTATAGATGACCGGACGTTAAAAGTTAAATAGATATATTTAGATCTAATAATAAGATAATATATATTTAATAATCGTAAAGTAAGTAGTCTATTAGTAATTGCTGTAAAGTTTTGTATGTATTTATTTTATTTAAAAAAAAAATCTTTCTTTATATGAATTATAACTAGTAAAGTTACCAGTTAAAAAAAATCATACTCCTCCCTCTTCGTAATTTTCGTAAATAGGAGTATAAAGATTTTAGCTTCACACCTCAATATATATATATATATATATATATATATCCCTTATAGATATATACATGCATTGTTTGTACCCGCGACGGTACATGGAGAATGCTATATGCGATTGGAGTAAGAGCTAATTTCTTTATTATATTTATTATATTTTATAAATATTCAATAATTAAAAAACTTATTTCAGCCATACATAGCCATACAAACAAAACGAAATACATAATAATAACACGAAATCATAATGTAGGTTGATGTGAGTGGATGAGGTGAAATAAATATGCAGGAACCGTAGCGTTTGGGGCTCCGTTCTCTTCGATTACCTTTAATGGGGTGAGGCGTGAAGTTAAAAAAATATATTTAAAAAAAATAACAAGGAGTCCATTTTTTTAAAAGATCTAAGTCTAGACTCTACACCAAGTACCTCTAGTAAGTCTAGACCGTAAAACATTGATAAATGTCGGTCACTCAGGATAAATGTTGCGACACGAGCTACAGGACTCAAGAACTAACGCTGCTTTCAGTGCATACTTTAGAAAGAGCACCTGCTAGTGGAACTAAATTTTATGCATATGCATCACTTGCATATTACGGAGAATACAGAGAACCCAGTTCGTTTTTCGTTTTAAGTGAAACTATTTAACCCGATTAATCGCGCATATTTTGATGGTGTAGTGTCTGCACTGTAAAATGTTCTACGCTACTACGCTATGATACGATAAAATATTTTAGAAAAATATAATTGGGTCCGTTGATATATCGATAACAGAAGCGAAAAAACCAATCAGTAGAACTTTTGTCTGTCGGTAGAGTTTAGCAGACTAGTTATTTTATATAATTAACGTTAATTTAGCTAAAAATAAAATAAAACGCTAAAACCAATGTGGCACAGCGTGACAGTTTCGTGGGTTCGATGCACACTTTGGGGAAAGTGGCACCTCTCTTTTGACAAGATAAAATGTGACGTTGAAGTCTGCCACTCATCACGAATATCTCTGCCTACCTAGTCAGCCTAGAGGTTCTCTCTCTATGAGGGAAATGCTACAACACTATGCAGTATGACTATTTAGTAACTTGGGCTTTGGATTATTTTGATTTAAGATTGGAATACATAAATGATAATCATGATTGGGCTATGGCGATTCATAGTGTCTATGAATATACTAAAATTATACTCGTTTGTTTGATTTATTTCTACAAAATAGTCTTTGTTTATACATGTAAATTTTTATATTATGTTGTCAAGATCATCATATATAAGGTATATTTTATTACTTTTTCACTTTTGAACTCGTATACATTTACTAAGATTATACCCATAGACTTAGAACGTGCTTTGCCATTCGTTTTACACCAAATAATAATCTCAAAAAAAAATATGCGTTAAAGTATATATATACTCCGCCATTTTGAGCTTTAACCTAAGATACGTAAAACGCAAAGAGACAATCGGCGGTACGCCGTGTATTAATTTTCGTCTAGCAGTCTTTCAGAGTAAAGGTTGAAATGTGATTAATTTTCAAATTGACTATTTAAGTTACAATTTCTAAAACAAAAATATTACTCAGCTGTTTTAAAAAACCTTCAAATTATGGCTTAGCGGTCACAACGCTTGGACTCTTGGACTATGATAAAATTTTTATACGTTTTCTATAAATAGTTTTTATATCAAAAGAGTCAGAACAAGACTTTGAAAATGATTAAATATGACTTACCTTTTGAAGAAAAAAAATATTGTTCAATATGTATTTGTGTTCCTTGCAAGTCAGGTTGACACTAACTGTAAAGTGTTCAGGAATTAGAACTTCATCGAACACCGTGTTACTGATATGTATGGGTTGTGTATGATTTACAAAAAGATCGATATTATCTTCCAAAGCAGCACAGTCGTTTATGTAAAAGCCCATTCCGAATGGACAACATTTTTTGACATCGAATATGTTCTCATAAGTAGAGTTTTCTCGAAAAGTCATTTTGGTTACAGTCACATTATTGTTTTGCATTAAAGAATTGACATTTAGAAAATAACAGACGAATACAAAAAAGTATCTTAACATTTTACTGTACTTCGGCCGTTCACGTGTTTCCTTGGAATAAAACCGTTGATACTGTTTAAAATATAAACGATTTAGAGCTATTAATTTGCATAATTAAATAATTGGGTCACTATCGTAATGGATTTGTGACTTGGAACCTCCCACGAGGAAATGATTAAATATAATTATTGAATAGGTGAAAAACTACGTGGTAAAATTCTTCGATACTTTTGTAACAATTATTAGGTAATTTATTTAATATAAAAATTTTATGGAGAACGGTGTACCGCAGTAGGATCTTTATTTTCGTGTTTTTTTACACATTTAAAATGAGATTATTTTAACTGGATTAACCACGTATACTTTAGTATTCAAAAATACCTCTTAGAAAACCATACATTTCGAACACTTTACTGTGGTCCGTAGTCACAGGTAGACTCCCAGCTCTACGTATGACTACAGAATACCATAAAATACGCGATTAATCCGGTTAGAATAGTTTCATTTAAAACGGAGCATTATTTCACTAAGTAACTCTCTGTCCATGCTGTAGTCTACAGTCTATGTATTTACATAGATGTATCATATATCAGTGTTTATATATGTGAAGAAAAAATAAAATATATTATTTATTAAAAGGAAGTAATGAAAAACACCTTGTAAATTATTAAATTTAATACTGTTAAAATTCAACAATATAAAACATTACAAAAGAGGCTATACACATTAGACTGAACAACGAATGATAAAACTATTGAAAAAGAAATATATCATAAATAAATGCAATTTTAAGTACATAAGATTAAAAAAATAAGTATATAAGTATTTTATGTTTATAAATTACATTGATATAAGCGATGTGTTTAAATATCATGAATTACTTACACTAGACTACTGTAAAACAATATGGCCATGATTTATATTATATTGAAATGATGCGTATCGCGGGAGAGGCAGTTTTCAACAAATATGCTAAAGTTGAATAAGTATAGTCCTTATAAATGAGAATAGCAAATAGCACATAACACTAAGAGATCTGTTTATTGTTTCTCACAATCACATTATTGCTAGATTTCTAATTCAGAATCAAAATTTAACACTCCGTCTCGTACACTTAAATTTCTAATAACGACTCTAGTTTAAATTTCAACAGCGTCAGGAAATATATGGTTAATATAAGCCTGGTCGTAGCTTTGTATAGGTTTTGGTCTGTTCACTTTTGTGTGCATTGACAGTTTCCCATCGACACTGCTGTTGTTGAATTTGGACGCGATTTCCTTCACTTTCCCTGGTCGCGGCATCGTATCGTTATTTATATTTTGTAACTTATTATCTAAATTCATATCTTCAAATGAGCGTTCAGTTTCGTTCCCTCTAACTGTATGTACATCTATATTTTTAACTTTCATACTCTTGCTAGAAGCTCTTTTAGAATTAACTTCGACAAAAGTGTCTCTTTTATGTGTAAAACTCTGGTTTCGACCTGAGTTTCTTCCGCCCATACGGTTCTTATTATAAAAACTACAACGATTTCTATTTTGTGCGTCAGTCAAGTTATTGGAGGTTCTAACCATTCCAAAGTTTGGATCTGTCGAGTATTTGATGTCGTGATTACTTTTGCAGTAAGTATGTTCATTTTTCTTTCTTTTACTTCTATCAGATTTTCTATTATGTTCTGATCGTAAGTTTGTTATTCCACTGTCGTTATAAAAATTATTATTAATTTCATTAAATTTAAATGTTTGCGGATCAAAAGCGTGCGTTCTTTGGTGAGTTAGAGGCTTAGATAGCGATAAGTATTTAGGCGGTTCCCCGTGCTTATTTATAGTTAACTCGTATTGTATATGCGGGTCTAACACCGCATAAACGTTTTCTTTGGCTTCTCTCTCCATTGACGACCACGCTGCCTAAAATCACAAATATTTAAAATGAGTGTTTTGGATATAAACAGTGTTTTAGATATAAATTAGTTTTCTAACTTAAATAAAAAAGTATAAATTTGTGTAAGAATGGTATAAACGACTTTACACCGAGGTGAATCAAGAAGTTATTAGAATTATAAAGGTATAATTTATAAATTTGAATATTTTCTCATTCCAGAAGGAATTTCGGAAAATTCTCTTAATGCAAAAAAAAAATTTTCTACAGCCAGTAGTATCGGTTGAGGGTTGTCTTTCATCTATTCAGTACGTAACGTAACAGTATTATAAATATTTATATTAAAATACACTTTTTACTCTTTTTATTCTTGTAATTCAGTATATTTATAGTAAAGAAACTTAAGATTTCTTAAATAAACTGCTTACACAAAAAGACAGAACATAAAATTTATTAAAATATTGAAGAATTTGGCAGGATAGACAGTAAGTCTCTACGTTCTTCACTTTTTGCCCATTTCAGAGACATTTCCTAGATAGACAAGAGATTTAAACCCGCGACCAATGTCACAATATTGCAAGACAACCAAATATGCCATTATCGACTATCTCTATTATCCAGACTTTTTGATTCGCCTTGTAACCAAAAGATATTTACTTATTCAGTTTTACACTTTTTTCCGCATAGCATTTAGAGAGAAACTCGTGTCAAGACACTTCTAGGACATTGCGTGCTAGCTAAGTGGCTGACTCAATGCCGCGCTTTATCTTGCCAGAGTGGCGAAATGAAAATAATTTAAAAGTTATCATTTTCCCTAGTGGGAATCGAATCCACGATCAATTGCGTTTACAGTTAGACGCTGTCCCACTGCATCATGACGACCTTGCAGTATAAAATACCCTATATTCTAGTCATTATACGACAAATTGTAATTAATTTCTAGGCGCGGTCACATTAACAATTAATGACCTAAAGGGACGTTTTACGTATTAGGTATTTATGAATGTCGCATGCACATGTTCGCCATTTATATTTATTTTTGTAAATAAAAAAATAGTGTTACAAACAATTTCCGCTGATATCAGAAACATTGCGTGTTTTGGTTGAAATTCTACACATGTTGTCTCAACATATAAAAAAGCAGCGACACCTTAATACCAGAGGAGATAGAGGTAACTCGGTATCAACATACTCCGTTCTACACTTCCACTAGATTTCGAGACTGATGGAACTAAACGTCGCACTTCCTGATATCAGAGCGAGGGATAAAAAATAAATTAACATAAATATAATTCATTTCCCTTGTGGGAATCGAACCCATAACCATCGCATTGACAGTCAAACGCCCCCATAGTCTTTATAGAGAAAAAAAATGTTTTTTATGAAATATTTTCCGAGTGAGAATCGAACCCACACCAATCGCGTGCCCATACAAACAATATATAGCAATGGTGTCTGTTATACGTCATTTGTATGTTAATTCTCAAAAAGGCTCGTTGATTTAAACGTATGACTGCACTTTGTATAATTAAATGTTTTGCGGTGAATCATAGTGGCAGGTGGATAAATGAAAGCGAGTTACAAACACTGTTCAAATTTGATCATTAGAAACAAAATTTAATTGTATTGTTAGTTACTAGTATGGTATTTTTGTCTATTGCGTCAGAATTAAATAAATAAGAATACTTAGTTAATTGTTTTTGTTAGTTGTTAAATCTTTAAATTAATATGTAAAGGAAAATTTGAGGTTTAGGTCTGACTGTAAACGATTGACTGTGGGTTTCATTCCCACTCGGAGGAATGTATATATTGACATTATTTTCATTTCTCCGCTCTGGTACATAGCCATCCACCTCTCAACACGCAATGTCTCTATTTTGGGAAGAAAGTGGAGAACGGAGACCCGGAGACTGACTGACCCTGTGGGAAAACGTATCAAACTACTTTTTTTTGTCAATAACTATACCTACATATTTACAAAAAATATGTGGTTAGACGAAAATGAAATAAGGCATAATTAAAGTTTATAAGGAGAAGGGGCATCCCTTATCCAAAGCTAATATAATAAATATACTATGTATTTGCTGCTGCTGACGCAGCGTCTATTTCAAGAAACAATGGGTCTGCTAGTATTAGTTGTTAAGAATAATAAAACTATTTTCTGATTTCGCTTATAAGTGGTTTGAATTTATTTAGTGGAATATCGAAAGAAGTGTGTTTAATTATTATGAACCAAACCAAAAACCTATTGTTATTAACCAATTTTTTAGCAACTTCAAATAATAATTTTAGTTTTAGGATCTGTTTTAATTTGATGTATATTATAAAAATCGTTTCAATGGTTGAGTCACCAAATATAATACAAATACATATCACAATCACCTTAGTACATCACTATCACGTTTCTATCACATGCCTACACAAAACTACTATCACCAGTTAATAGTGCATCACACCTGTGCATCACACGGTGGTAGGGGGTTGCAGCACGACAGCGGCGCGGCGTACTTGCAGCGCGGCGGGGGAGTAGCGGGACGCGGGAGCGCCCCCAGGACCCCCTGGGCCCCCCATCCCAACTCCCCCCGTTCGACCAGCTCCAACACTCGCTGGAGGCATTCCTCTATCCGTTCTGGTGCGTGGCTGATCGTGTGGCGAGTATACAGCGTCTGCTGGTAATACCGTCTTCTCGCTGTCAGGAAAATAATATCTATAATAATAACATCTTAAATACGATAGAAGAATTTACGATATTTAAAATGTAGTCTTTATTTATTCTCTTATATTAAAAATATACAATTTAACCATTACTAAATTTAAATACTGCCTGCCTGCCTGGACTTTGCAAAATTAATGAGCGAAATTACTTTTAACCTATTCTTAGTATATATATATCAGTATTAAAACATAAGAAATATCTTTCTTATTTACATCGATTCAGTTTCAGTTTTTTCCTAACTTAGAAAAGTCCTACAATTCTAATACGACCGTAAGATACAAAAATGCGAACCTTATATTGTAAAGGATCGTAAAAAGAATAGCATTGATATTTATATTATAATACTTAAATAAAATATATTATAATCATTTGTTATTACTTACCTATCTAAATCATCAGTCTTGTATTCAACGCTTTCTGCAAATAATGAAATATATATATATTATATTACAAAGTATATTAATATTTCTTATAAAAATTGGCTATGAATTTGAAGATGTAAGAGGGGTAACAATGAATTTTACGTTATTGTAAAATAATAAGTGCTTTTCTCTGCATAAAGTTATTGCAGGTATGATTTCTTTATGAATATTCCGCAAAATATATTTGTTTTGAAAAATTGACTAAACTCTTGAACGGTTACCAACAGGTTTCAGGTTTTTTTTTCTTTTATTTTACCTTAACGTATCTTGTGTTTACTGCAGAGTGGACAAAGACAACCTAATGTAAAGACACTCCATTTTCCACTTTTCGTTTATTATAGAAGTTCGTGTTATATCGGAAAATTTCAAATATTTGACACATAATAATTAATCCAAGCGGAGAACGCACAAGGATATCGGTTATACTCAGTTAGTTAGTTACAGACACTGTATGTGAGACCTTTAGTTAACTATAAAAGCAATAAACCAAAGCGTCATAGAAAATATCTCGATATTTAACACTTAAAGTGTTATTCACTCATTTGGGCGATAAGAAAATATTTTTTAGAAAATGTACGATTTGATTTCCAGCTACGTTTAAATTGTATTGTATAAGTTCTTTAAAAACATTTCAATTTCTTTCCGTAAATCTTACCTCGCCTACGTCGACAGCGTACAGCAAGACAGAGTGCCAACACAAGAAGCGCGGCGCCCAACAGGGCGGCGGCGATCAACGGCGCCACGTGCGCTGTCTCTGTCAGAGAGAAATTGTCTGCGTGAAGACACGCGGTACGTCAAACTGGGGTCAGGATTATAACTTAAATGTATAGTGTAAGATGTTCTTCTTAAATAATAAATTTGATGGAAAACAAAAAAAACCATTGATTTTTGATGCTTATAATAGGTTAACAAAAAAGTGAAAAGGGATGTTAGTTAATATATCATTAAGTACAAAGTTCGTATATATATATATCTATATATAATTTAGTAGGACAACTGCGTTTATTATTAAAATCACATGAATGTTATTATAATATAATAAATTTGTTTATATACTTCAATTTTTTTATATGTTGACAAATACACACTAAAATATACAGGACTATGCTTACACACAAATACACACACACTCACCGTGTACAGTCAGAGAGACGGAGTGTGAGGAGAATCCGCGTTCGTTTTCCACATGCAAAACGTAGACGCGCGCATCGGACGCGCTTGTAGCGCTGATTAGAAGTGTATAGCGGTAGCAACCGTTGGCTTGAGCTGGTTCCAGCGTCTTGTAGCGACCTGTTTGTATTTAAAATAAATGGTTTATATATGTACAATATCATTATACTTTTAATAAGTTATTAAAATAAATCTTACACACGAGAAATAAAGATAAGCTTGTAACACCAAGTTATCGCCTCCAAAAAGTAAATAAGTCTTTTATGGGTCTGAGAACACGCACATATGATAGGATTCCACAACCTAATATTGAGAAGTAAATCTTATTACTCTGCAGAAGAATATTTAAAAGATAAAAATGTGTGGAAGTAATATGATTTGACTTTGGTGCAGGTTAGCTACCACGGTATTAAATGATAAAATTGTAACTTCTGTTTTTGAAAAGAGCAACTGTTAAGTTTCTCGCCGGGTCTTCTCAGCGCAACTGCCTTCCGAGCCGGTGGTAGCTTTATGTTCCTTCGACGATTCAATAGTGCTTGCAAAAGTCTATTTGAATAAAGGATATTTTGAATTTGAATTTGAAGACACACTACTATGCGTTTGACATTCATGTGGCAAAGATACTAGGTTCGTATATGAAATATCTTATTTGCTTACTTATAAGAAAATATGAATATCTTAAAAAGAGGGAACTCTTCGCTTTTACCACATTACAAGGTAGACGAAGACAACAACTTGGTTAGGATGAGCAAAGGTTTGTTATTGCACACACACTACTATTTTCTTCTGTTCGATTTTGAGACATTGTGTATTAATTGACGCCGTACTCACTGCGAAGTACATTTTCTACAATGTGCTTTATATTTTCAGATCAGGAATATAAACATAATTTAAATATAATATATATTTCTTGAAGTGGGGATCGAACCCACATTCATTACATTTACAGTCACACGCAGTCCCACTCCGCCGCGATGGCCTCGACGTGAAAATTGTATTTAGAATGAAAAAACAATTAACATAAAGAGATTATTTCTCCCGTTTTTTACTTATTCACTACAAACACGTGGCCGTTACATTTAAATTTTATACATACATTTTGTACATATTACTTGCTTTTTGCGATTATTAGTTAAAGCTAGGTTTAGTTAAAATAAATTGCACAAGGCGCTTGGTGCCTAACAAAGGCAATAAGGGAAATCGATCCATCCATCCATCGAATCGATGTGCGATGTCAGTCTGTAGTTCGAAAAAAGTATGTTTTGTTATCTATCACTAAGGCTACAAGCAATATATCTATAAGTATATAAAAAAGCCTGAAAATATAAACATATACTCTATTTCTTACCAATATGCATAGGCACATCAAGACGTAAACTGCCCCACAGCCAAACAGCCCGGCGAGGCGGCGGGTCAGCGCAGACTGACGCTTGCACTCGCGCTTCGCCCCCACTCCACGCGTGAGCCGCCGTTGTGTCTGCGCCCACTGGTGGGCCCAGGATCGATAAGGTTATGGGCTCAGACTGATGTGACCTGGATGTGTGAAGTTTTAGTGTATTATTACTTTAGCTTATAAAGAAATTTTGATCTTATTTTCACAAATTTACCATTTTTTCGAGATAGAGTAACTAGTGTTAAGACACTCTGTCTTCGCTTTCCTCCCAGTTCCGAAAAAATCCTCTAAGTGGGGATTGAACTCACAACTATCGCGTTTTAAGTCAGTGCCCACTGGCTCGGAACACGATGCAATCTATCACAAGCCAAGCAAAACATCCGTTTTACACGCTGGTGTTTGTGGACGCTTGCAGAGCCTTAACCAGCATATTAGTGCACCATAAAAATAGGCTAGCATGCATTTTTCAAATTCTCTTGCATAGCTCACTTGTACTAATTACATTCGCCGCATTTCTTGTCATATGTTCAAAACCAAAGATTTGGCTAGAATTACCTTTCTTCAAGTCCAATATGGTTGGCGGCGATGCAAGTGTACCGGCCATGCTGCGCGTACGACACGTTATGAAGTAGAAGCTGTGGTGTCGACGAGATCGGGTACCCGTCCTCTAGGTGACCACTCATGGCTGATAGGTTTGGGCTAAATAAAAAAGCAAATCAGTTGTATTGTTATCTATACCTATCCTTGAGTAGTCGGATGAATTTGAATGTTCAATTCCGACCTGAGGTGGCGTTAAAATTTATAGTAAAGTAAACACAGTAGAACATTTTTAGAATACGTATAAAAAATTTAAGGGACTATGACCCATGCTTATTGGAAACCGTCCAAGCGCTAGCGCTGGCTGCTAATCCACACGTTGGGAATTCGGCTACGTCTAAATTCTTACGCTTTATAAACTTATTTTTGTTGTTAGCGTATCTGTAGAGAGATGTCCACAAATTTCTGCAACAATCGTTTGGCATGAGTTTGGCGTTTCAGTAATTTGGGCCACATTTGTAAAAAAATATTGTAAATATATATTTGATATTTTTCAAATTAATATTCTTTTTCGTAAACTAACGATAATTAGGCTTAAATGTACTTAGCATTAATGAAATTAATAGATGTCTTTCAAAAATTTTTACTAAATGTATGTAAATGTAAAGCGAGCTTTGTTCCTATTTAGCCAACTCGGCTTGTTATTTGGACCACCACATAGGAACTCGCTAAATTGGCCTTTAATGATCTAATATTAGCCACTACATGCATAAAAGCCTTGATTGGAGCCGTTTCTCAATATGTATTGCCTATAAAAAAACGAAAAGTCCTTCCTACTAAAGGAAGTAGAATGGTTTTAGGTTAAAATCATATTGTTATAAGGTGAAATTAATAAGCTTTTTTTCAGCTTCATGCTTTTTATCACATAGCATTTTAGTCAAAGCGATCCTAGTGTCAAGACACTCCACTTTCTGCCCGAAATCGACACATTCGTGTTAAGTGGCGGATCTCAATGCCGCGCTTTGTCTTAAGTACCAACGCGGAGATATAGCGCATAGAATAAAAGCGGATGAAACAAGTCATAGAATTTTTTAATTCTAGCTGACCTGGCGAACTTCTTACCGCCTTATAAAAACAAAAATGTTTCAATATTCAATAAAATGAACAGAAAACTAAAAATAAAAAATACTGAAACATTTATATGGTTGGATTTTATAAAACTGATAAATATCCCGGGGTCCGGTGTCATTTCTTAATCGTTGCAGATTTTATTGTCAAATATTTAGATCGTTTATAATGTTTTATAGAAAGATTATATATATAATTTTGAAAATACATAGTCGATCGCAGTGCGTCTGCAGACGCGCCGCTCTAACATGGCCGACTACTAAGAGTACTTACTTATGGTACCACTGATATGACGGTGAGGGATTGCCTTCCGCCTTGCATTCTAATGTAACTTCGGAGAACAGATTTGCTTCTACTATCGTGTCTGGTCCCACCCAAGTCACTCGCGGAGGAACTGTAAAATAATAAATAGTTGTATGAATAAGTATATATTTTTATATATTTTTTAAACAAAAAATATGCTTTAAAGTATTTTCTTGCCATCTTTTTTGTCTTGGCAAGGTTATGTTATGAAAATATTGTATTATTGTGCAAATTTTTAATCAAATTGTTGGGCAAGAAATGGGTCAACATCGTCATTGCAAGATTTTTCTAAATTGTTGGATACAAGTGAAATTTTAGATTTGAAAAATGATTAAAGCTATTTTACAGTTTCACACACTTAGGAATGAAAACCATTTTCAGAAAACGTATATAATTTAATAAGAGGAAATACCGTACATAGTTATTACATCACAACTATTACTACTATTTCATTGTGAACACAGGTACTGCGAAAGTAATTGCATATGAAATGTTGGTTTAAGTTACTATGAAGTATCTTACATTTGACATCTATTTCTATTTTTACGGAATCTGATGTTCCCAGTGAATTTCTTGCTTGGCATCCGTATATACCTGTAAAGAAAAAATAAAAGAAAATATCATCAAAAGTAATTAATTAATTTATAAATAAATTATTGAAGTCAAATTTATTACTAAGCTTTAAATTATGATGTTTATTTAAATGAAAACAAAAATATTTACCAGAATCATTTCTAGATATCGGAGCCCTTATCAGTTTAGCTCCGTTAGTGGCGATGACTTGGCCGTCTTTAGTCCACCAGATGTAGGGACTGGGGTTGCCATCCGCACGGCAGTCCAGGGTTAAGGCACTAGAGCCCTCCTCCAGGCTTGCTAGAGAACTTGCATCTGCACCGACTATTGATACTTCTGGTACGACTGTAAAATTTAATTATAACCAGCTACTTTAAACATTTTTATACATTTTCTAACAATATTTGTCTTATTCTAAGGGTAGTTAAATTTAGTAGTATTTACAAAAATTCTTAATACTAAGTATTTTAATAAGCTGATCACACAATACTATCAAATATTTTCTCTCGATAGTATTTTTTCATTTTTTCTCATTATAAAAAATGAAAAACTCCTTTACTTATTTAAAAACTGGAGTACTCATTTACTCATTAGTAACAGTACAAAACTCTCACTTTACAAGTTTTTTAACACCCCGTTCTCACTCTACAGCTTCAAGACATGGGTCCTCAGTAAAAGGGACGAAAATGCCTTACTGATTATCGAGGGCAAAGTATCAAAGGAAATCTTTGAAAACGGTGCCTGACGGATACGGTGTAACCATGAACTATAAAACCTGTACAAAGACCCTAACATCATACAATTCATCAAAAAAAGTTTTTTTTTTTAATAAAGAATCAGTGACTATTTTGGCTTAGTGCCGTACATTGAATGAATAATATGAGAGTGTGTAAACGTCTGTTTGAATCGAACACAGTTGGTAAACGTAGGATTGGAAGACCTAAGCTTAGGTGGCTTGATGGAGTTACCAAAGACCTCAAGGCTTCAATAGTTAGAATCGGGCAGTGCTAAACAGAGAGTAGTTAAAGGAACTAGGGCTGACAGAGAGCTGTACAGCCAATAATGATAATGAAGATGATGATAGAATATTTAGATTTAGGTGATTTAAAAGACTGTCCGTTTTCTAGTTCCCGCTCAATTGTAACACATTGTGTATAGAATAGCGGACCCTAACGCCGTGTTTTGTGTTACCAGATCAGAGAAATTTATATATAAAAATTACTTCAACTCAAATCGAACTCCACTCCACTCCAATCCACTGCAGCCACAATATCTTCTTCTAATCACCGTTGTACTCTAACTTCAATTTTTTGTATATATTATAAAATAACTTACAAGTAACATCAAGCATCGTATAAGAATCCCTATAATACGGTGAAGGGTATGAAGGGTGGTGAGCTCTACACGACAGCTGTCGTCCATGAGCTGCCCTTGTAGCACCAAGCTCTAGCACCGACCGCGCTGCCCAAACACGCGGTCTCTCTACTTCTGATGAATTTGTTTGACTCCATGCTGTTAGGCGTTCTTTTTCTGAAAAAGAAAAATCAAGTGTTAAGATCCTCCGCTCTCCAATTTCCGTTTATTTTAGATGTGTTGTATGTTAGTGTACATGTTAGTGAACACGTGGTGGAACGAAATCTTGCTCTTTAAATGCTGCGCAAATGAGAAAAATTAAAATATATATATATATATAAACATGACCCCAGTGAAGATTGAACTCCCAATTTGTGTGTACGTTTTGTTTTTATATATGATATATCAACATTTTTAAATAATACAAACATTTTTATGAATTTAGTTGTACTAAGAGTATGAGGGTAGATATAACATTGCTTTTAGTTAAATGTTGTTTAAACTGAAATTATATATCATCAAAGAGATTCAAATCATCTAAATCTGCTTTCGAAAGACAAAACATCGTTTCAAACACCCTTAGTTATCTAAAATCATTTCAATTTTGTAAAACTAATTTTGACAGAATTATTTGTTAAATATCCTTATATTTTAACCCAAATATCCTTATATATTAACCTAAGGCTTTTTTGTTATGCTTGACGCTCTTTCCCACATAGCAGGTGGGACAGAGAGAACCTAGTATCAAGGCACTGTTCTCTACTTTCCGCATGAAATCGAGGTATCGGGTGTTGAGTAGCGGAACTCAAAAGCTTATAAACTAAAAATTAAAATAAACTCAAGGCTTGGTCTTACAAGAGAGAGACTAACGCTGTCCTGGCGCTGACTGCGTCATGAGGGACTTATTAGGACAGTCTGGTTTTATGTTTATTAATAAGAAACTCATCAGTACAGTTCTTTAATTAATGCGCTTTGCATGGAGAGTACGCGAAAAAGATTGATTGACAAAAATTTCATATCATAATAAAATATATATATTTTAATAAGGTAATTGAAAACTTATATGTTTGGGCTTAAAAACGACACTTGTTACATTCTTAATTGCACTTAAAAATAATTGAGAAATAAAAAAAAAACTAGTAACCAAAGGTGGACTGATCTCTAGAAGAGGCCTCGCCCAGTCATACCACTACCCACTCTCAGTCAGTGAAACCTTGGAAGTAGATAAATGTCATAGAGTAGGATAGAAAACGGTGCAAAAATAAAAAAGAATAAGAAAAAAACACCTTAAACACAGAACCCATCGCCATTTATTAAGTTTTATTTGGTTATCTACATACTATTACGTAAAATTAAAAATTTTGTACGTCTTTTTCGGTCGTAGGAGAATGAAATTTGAAAGTGCAAAATACATTAAATATAATAAAATAAAAGTAACACGTGTTTAACATTCACGTCATAGAGGCGTTTAGTTCGTATTATATATTTTTTTATGTATATTAGGTTATATTACGTGAAAAAACGGATTAAAGGTTACTGTGACGAGTATTTAATAAAAATGAAATTTCAGAATAAGACCTTATTGAAGGCAAAAACTTTTTCAAATTATTATTCCTCGCAATAATCGTTGGGCGAGGTTTCACAAGAATCTTCTACGAAGATGCTAACAACAAAAGTTCTAACAGCCGTATCAAAATTTCGCTGTGGCTGGATGTAAACGTATAGCTTAGTGCTTGCTAAAGAAAGTTGTTTTTATAAAGTAATGAAAGTTATTATTGTTATTTGGTAAAAAACGGTTATATGCTCATATTTAAATAAAATATTAAGAATTTGGAGTCAAATGTTTTTCGTCAAAGTAAACGAGGCAATAAGGGACTTAAAATTCTTATTTCTCAATAAAAAATTAAATCATAATTGAAAAGATTTTTTTTATTTCAAAGGTGTTTAACAAATAGATGCTTCCCACATTAGAGGATAGCTTTTTTCCGTAAAGGAACATAGAGAAGAGAACCTAGTGTCAAGACACTCCGTTCTACACTTTTTGCCAGAAATCGAGATATTGTGTTGAATGGTCGAAATCAACGTAATGAAAATGTTTTGTAATATTATCATTACCCCGACTGCGAATTCAACTATCTGTTTTTAACTGCATAAATCCTAAAATACGATATATTTTTATCTAATCAAGTTTTCAATTTCTAATCTGAACTAAAGTAAAAAGTTTTAGAACACAATAAAAAAGATTTTTTTAAAGGAAGTATAATAATTTACATTTGACATAAATTTTACATCGCTATGATAAGTACTTCAGCAAATTAATATAATTACGTATGAGTAAGTCTATTATATATTAAAATGTTAAAAGCTTTTCAACAAGTCTTAGGAAGTGAGCATAAACAGAATGTACGTACTTTGAAAGTGGAATATGTATTCATATTAGATTTGATAAATTATTTATAATGGAAAATGAAATAATATAGTATCCATTCATGGGATTTTAACTAAAAATACAACATTTGATTCAATATATTTTGTTATATTGTATCCCGCATAGCAGGCAATGCAGAGAAAATCACGTGACATGACACTCCGTTCTCCACTTTTCATCTGAAATTAAGATATTGAGTAGCAGAACTCACGACTCGGGAATCGAACCTACAATCATTGCGTTTATAGTTGTGGGTGGTGCGTTTTTAGGGTAGGTGGGTTACTACTCACGTAGACCTCTTGATTGAAGCTATTCCAGTTTTTAAGATAATTCACAGTTGTAATAATCTTTTATTTAATATAAAATTATTTAATAAAAAAGCTTAAGCACTTGTAATTTTGAGAATTTCTTTACTTGGAAAATTATCATAGTACTATGTAATAATAATAAAAACATATAACACTGAAAACTGTAAAAAGCAATATTACTCTTCATCTTTATTTTAGGATGGGATATCTATATATTTCAAGCTTTATACTTTATCCTTCAGAGTAAGGTATCCAGAGAGAACTTAATGTCTAGACTCTCCGTTTTCCCGTTTACGGGCGAAATTAAGACGTTGCACGTTGAGATATCAACATATCTACATATTTAAGGTTATTAAAATATAATGAATAAACCTATTTTTTAACTTCTAAGTATTTCACCTAAAATGGATTTAATGCTCGTAAAATTTGTATATACTTAACTCGTACATACGAGTACGTCAACTTAATTAAAAAACACAAACATTTAATTTTTGATTTATTATTTTAATTTATCAACTTCAGTCACGCAAATCTTAGCTGTGCCAAAAAGTGAATGAAATCATATGATTGCATATGCAACGACTTTTTTAATCCGTTTCATTCCACTCTCTTTTTATATACAAAACTATAGACTTATAACTTCTTATTTGACTTACCTAAATACCATTCTATATAAGCGGGAGGGTTTCCATATCGAGCCTCACAGACCACTGTAGCTCGACCGCCTGCTGGTACTGTAATATTTTGTCCAGGAAGTATATGGGAACCGTTGTACAGGATACGAGGAGTTTGTGGTGGTACTCGTACTGCTAGGGCGGCTGGTGGACTAGATAAGGCATCCTGGAACAGAAATATAGATAGGTAATGAAATACGTAGATTAACTTTTAAATTGTTTGATTTCCCTCCTCTGGTATGGCAAAGAGTTCAGCTATTCGAGTTTGGCTATTCGGAGTTCGGAATTCGAACAGAAAGCGGCGAACGGAGTATCTAGGCACTAGGTTATCTCTCTTATCATACTAAGCGGGCAAAAGGCATTGAAGCTGTGGTTGTTTTCTTCCTCGTTATGCGTACTGGATAAATAAAACCAGAGTGTCAAGACCCATGTGCAAGAGTCATAAAAATATATCAAATAATTATTGACATTAATATTCTTACTAGGATCGTTACAGCACTAAAATATCTGAAGTCAAATTAATGACTTTCTTACGGGTTGCAAGAACTTTGAGTGTGAAAGCTAAAACTAACTTTTATAAACTTCGATGACAGATCGCATTTGTTTCTTTTATAGTGAACCGTTCGACTTTAACTTATTTACATCTCTTCTTGTATAAAAAAAAATCTTGTAATAATGAGAAGAAACGAGGCAATTAAGTTTAGATTCTTTTTTAAGAAAATTATTCAAATACAAATTTTAAATGGATGGATATTATCCTCTGTTTTCATTGTATTTCATTCACTTTGTATTACCACAAGAGACAAAACAGTCTCATAAACAAGGAAGGGCACACTATATCTTTGGACTATGGGAGGCCTCATACAAATATACCTCAAATTAGAAACAAAACCATTACTCGCTGTTTCCTGCATATCAGGTTAGACATTGTTTAGAGACACTCCGTTCTCCGCCTAAAATTTCATAAAGCTTGTTATAAAAATGTTTAACAATCACGCTTTATTAGCAAGCATTAAATAATGAATAGCATGGTGGGACGAGACAACCTAGTGGCATAACTCCGTTCTCCGCTTTCCACCCTAGACATTGCGTGTTAAGTAGCTATTGGTAGAGATAATTGAAATATAATCATTCCTTCGATTGGTAATCGAATCTACAACCTATTGCGCTTACAGTCAGACGCCAGCCAGCCATCACTGCGCCATGATAGCCTGATTTATATTATGTAGTTTTTATTTCAAAAAGCACATTACCTGTACATCATAATTGCTGGCAGTAACTTGGCACTGCCATTGTCCACTTCCATCTAGCTGTAGTTGCTCCAGCCTCACCCACAGTGAGCAATCTCCAATCCATTGGGTTAGCACCCCCGTTGGCCCATTCGTATTTACCTCTGTAGATACCGACGGGGCTGGAAGACAAGAAAAATATTTATTTACATAAAAAATTACACACATATAATTATATATACCACAGAAACTAAATTAGCATTAGTATAGTATTTTGTAAACGACTAAGTAGATTTCATGTAAATTATGTCAATAAACAAATTTTAAAATATGTAACAATAATGCAATGAAATAGTACAAAGTACGGCACGTTAGTCCGTAGTGAACTAAATTAAGCAGTAGGCAGTAGGTTTCAATTCTAGTTAGAGAAAACAACTGAGGGCCCTCAAATACCTACCACTGTAGATACTTTGACTGACGAGAGCACATATCTTGGAAATGTAATATTCCTTCCAGTAGGATTTGAATTCGTAAGTACCTTTCACTTCCATATCATAGCCGCCCCACATTGGCTTCGTTGCGCCACAATGGCAATTATATACAAATTACATGAACAAACCCTCTTCAATAGAATATTCAAATTAAATCTCGCTTTCAGCCACAAATGAAGTTATTGTAATGTCACATTCGTTATCAGTTGTCCACTCGCCTGTACTGTGGGCTCTGTGACACTATTGAAATTATCCGATATTAGTAACCAAGATTAGAATGACCGCACTGCTGACACCAGAGCCGTTCCGTATTACGGTACAATTATTTAGAGTGCATAGTATTTGTACAGTATTATTCCATTTTATATTAATCCTATCGTCAAACGGACCACGTTTTCATGGAATATTTCAATGATTTTTGTGCCGTGACCCGCCTAATCGTTTGTGTGGCTTCAAAGCGTAGTAAAGAAACGTTGTCCTCTAATGCGGAAGACTACGTTTGAATTGTTACCGGTTTCGCACAAAAAAAATCTTGGTTCTATTTGTTTCTGTTGGACGACATACGAAAATAGGTTTCGCGATGAATTGGTGAAACGAACCGATCAGAATTATAATTGGTATTAGTTACAAAATTCTGAATTTCAAAATGGTTTTAGTACGATAATATTAAAATATCATTATAAAATTAGCGTCAAGCACTGTCTGTCTATACACATTTTGTATGGCACTTGTGTTTTCGATTTCCACTGTGGTGAGAAACTTTTTCTTTAAAAGGAAGTAAAGTTGAGGACGAAGTGCCTCAGGACACCAAGTTCGTAAATTATGTAAATACATAAACATATGAAATTCCATCATTTATATCTAATGTGTATTTATTTATTATTAATCTCTAGTAATTAAATCGTTTAAAAATCAATACATATATGCATTTTATGTAATTCACTTTTAAATTCATTATTAATTGCCAACTATTGTTTTATAAGAAATTCAGAACTTCTGAGAGGAAAGTTTGTGCGTACTGGCAGACTTCATATTGTACAGAACTTCGCTTGGTGGCAAACTTTTATACAATATTAGCTCCTGCGTACTTCCAACGCTTGTCAATTGTTCTATTACGATACGGCCTTCCAATATGAACTTCGACATACAAGCAAAGGAAGGTTTACCCTACTTCTTACTATCTTTTTACGGAATCGCAAAATTGAAAATTAAGAACATTTCGCATACAGTACAGTACATAAGGTTGAACTCAAATAGTAACTTCTACCATATTTATAATATTGATGGTTCAGTACGGCCACAGTATTCAATAGTATATTATTATTTAAAAGTACTTAAATATAAACTAGCCCAAACTAGTCATTAAATCTAACGCGAACAAAAACCCTTTGTCACGCTTAATACCGCTTCACCACGTGTTGTCGACCAGAAGCCCTATCAATAACAAACGTGAATTCTTAATATATGCCACAAAGAATGCGATAAAAAAATTGTACCTAAGCGTGTAGATATTTGAATAAGAAATTCAGTGAATAGAGAATACAAATATTTTAAAGCACCGGAAGCCGTGGATGGAGGTCGTTGTTTCGTCCTTGCTTCAAAAGGGTGTTAACAATACAAGGAATAATGAAGTATTTATAAAAAGATTAAGGATTGTTATGAAATAATATGAAGCATTTCAATGTCAACCGTTACACTATAGGGTTTGTGTCAACGTAATTTAAATGCTAAGTGCGCTAGTATAGTGTGTAAATTAGAATATTAATATATTTTTATCATGCCGGTAGCAAGTGCGAATTTAGTGATTGATTCATTACTTTGTTTTACGCTGTTTTTTGCCGTTTATGAATATATTAACCCAGCATTTTACCTAGTATATACATAACTACTGTTTGTGTCTATAAAAATGACATTTACTTATATCTAAATACATTAAATATTATTATGGCATGAAAAAAACTACTCTTGACACCATATCCTAGCCACACACACACACACTTGACAGTGTCTGGTTGCAGGTTCGATTTCCACTTGGAGAAATGATTATATTAAATTATTTTGTGAATAGACAAAGTTGCGTTGAGTTCCGCCTCTGAGTACGCAATGTCTCATATTCAGGCGAAAAGTGGAGAACGGAGTGTCTTTACACTAGGTTCTCTCTGCCTACCCGTCTATGCGGGAAAAAACAAAACCATTTCATATAAATAGTTAATTGCATGAGCTCTAATCTGAATTTCACGATTCTATATCGTGACACTTAAATTGAAAAACAATAGCGGAGTTTTAAATTCTCATAATACCGGAGCTATTCACGTTTCTTAGTATTCAGGCGTGGTATAAACGTAAAATAGCAAACTGTTGATTTACCAAACGTAGCGACGGTTTAACGAACCTCAACGTCAGTACTAAATTAGCTCAATCAAAGCTACAAGTTTCGCTTTTACCTCCAATATTTCGGGATTGCTAATTATTTGCAAGAATACATATATATTGAATGATTGTATATCTTGTTCGCTTATAAAATGGTTAAGTTAGACTCTTTGGTTTTTTTTTAGGGGCACGGTTTTAGTCAGATAGAACCTTGATATCATGACACTTCGTTCTCCATTTTCGAGTGGAGGAACTCAACGTCGTGCTTTGTCTTACGTAACAAAGCGGATACAAAATATATATATATAATCATTCCTCAGAGTTTGGATCGAACCCACAACCAATCGTTTTTATGCCAGACGCTGTCCTACTACACCACCATGGCCTCGTTGAATTTTTTATTTTAACGAAATATAAATTATCTTTTATCGTCCATCGTGGTCATTGTTACGCAGTAAGATAGTTTCTGATTTTAAATTCGAAAACTATGGGTTGGATCCCCACTAGGGGAAATGTATGTATTTAAACTCTGCCAAAACAAAGCGCGGCGCAGTGTTGAGTTCCATTATTTAACGCACAATGTCTCGACTTCTTAAACAATATAAACGGAAAGATCTATGAAGGTATTAAATTAAAAATCACTTTGCAGTTAAATTTACGACCCCTGTGACAACACCAACACCGTCTATTAGGTAAAAGCAAAATAACTTCATGAAAACAAAAACTTTACAGTTCTTGATGACAGTTTCACTTCGTTCTTTACTTTTCATCAATTCGAAATAGCTTCAAACGACCAAACTCCATTTCGCACCCGAAGTAATTTAACTGCGAGCATCAAGCATGTATAGTGAAGCCCTTCACAAAAGATATTTTTAGGGCAAGCGAATTTGCAGTCCAGCTTGTGGCTTTAACGAGAAATGGTAAAAGAATAGACCATATTGTTACACGTATATATTTTTCAAATAATGTAAAACTCAAATAGGTTTCTTTCTTACATTGTTGTAGCAACTAAATGGCCGACTGTTATTATTTCCGAACAACGGCTGTTTACCGAACCTCCTCGTTGTTTCTTAATTAGCCTCCGCCACTGCTATTTTTGCTGAATAACGACAGGAAAAAAGGGTCGGCGTTGGTTAAACAGGTTTAAATTAAATTAGACCAGGATATTTTGTGGGAAGTAATAGTTTTCCTTTGTTCCCCAGTTTCGATGTTCTCGTAATTTTGTTCTATGATTGATGATTTAGAATTAACGTTAAAATTCTCAAGAGATTCATTAGCGCTGAACTGATTCGATTTAATTAGTATTTAAACGCCTACTTAAGGCCTTTAAACGCCTACTTATAAAACTTAAGGTGTCCAGTTCATACAAAGTGATTCTAAGTATTTTTAAAAAAAAAATTATTTACATAAATATTGTACGTTTGAACTGGAAATTTAAAATTTACCAAAGCATGAATTTTTTGACATACTTACTTACACAAACGTGCAGCAGAAACGAAACGAAATTACTAAAATAATGTGTTTCGAAAATATAACATATTTTTAGTTTTAGAAGCGAGAGCCGGAGGAGGAAAAAAGAAGGAAAATATTGGTGAAGTTTCCAAGTTTCA